>OY757022.1:115701344-115822634 GCA_963580285.1 Lucinisca nassula | reverse complement strand
GGTCATTTTAGGGTTTGGATATTTCAAGCTCTGGTGGCTATCATGTTCATTTGAGCAAAATCGATCCATAAGCCATAACAAGCCAGAACCTTGAATGTTGAGCTTGCTTGATAATATTATCATACATGCACCTAACGTTTGTGTGAAGTTACATCAAAATCCATTGATAAATCTAGGTTCTAGCTAGAGACATGAAAAGGTTTTCTAAAAACAGCCACAGTGACCTTGACTTAAACTCAGGACCCTGAAAGTCGAACGTTCTTCATTTATTATCATACCCAACATTTGTGTGAAGCTACATAAAAATCCATCAATAAATGGAGGCGCTACAGTGATATATCAAAGTTCTTTTTCTATACAAGAGGACCCAGAGGGCCCTGATTAGCTCACATGAGTGTCACAGTCTCTAGTACATTCTATGTTTAGCTCTGGTGGCCAGTTTGTTCATCAGAGGGAAAAAAGTTTAGTTATTTTGGTACGGAGTCACCTAGGCAACATTCTTCTGAACTTTGAATCAAATTGGCCCAAGGCTTTAGGAGTAATTCAAGTTTGAAGCAAATTAACGTGTTTTATTTTTATTGTTAGCTCTAGCAGCCAACGTGTTTAGCAGAGCAACGTAGGTAACATTTCTGTTCACGTTTGAAGCCAATTTACGTTGTTAACTTTTTTCTGTTTTTAGCTCTGGTAACCATTATGCACATCAGAGCAGAAACGTTTTAGCTATAAAACTGACCAAAGGGTACAGGAGGAGTTGTCGTTTAAAGATATTTTTTTTTATTTTAGCTCTGGTGGCCATCTTGTTCGTCAGAGCGGAACGATGTTTGTTATTTTGATAGGGATTCACCTCGGCAACATTCCTGCAAAGGTTGAATCAAATTCGCCAACAAGTTTGAGAGAAGCTCGCATTTGAAGCAAATTTACGATGTTTTTTTTATTATTATTATTATCTTTAGCTCTGGTGGCAATTATGCACACCGGAGCTGAACCGTTTTACCTATGTTGGTAGAGGGTCATCTAAGCAACATTCCTAGGAAGTTTGAAATAAAATGGCCAAGTGGTAGAGGAGGAATTGTCGTTTAAGGATTTTTTTTCTCTATTTTTAGCTCTGGCGGACATCTTCTTCGTCGGAGAGGAATGATTTTAGTCATTTTGGTAGGAGGTTACGTAGGCAACATTCCTATGAAGTTTGAATCAAATTGGCCCAATTGGTTAGGAGGAATTCGCGTTTGAAGCTAATTTATCATGTTTTTTTTTATTTTTAGCTCGTGCAGCCATTTTGCTCATTGGAGCGGGACCGGTTTAGGTATTTTGATAGAGAGTAACCTTAGCCACATTTCTGCGAAGTTTGAATGAAATTGGCCCAAGGGTACAGGAATAGTTGGCATTTAAATATTTTTTCTAATTTTTGCTCTGACGGCCATCTTGTTCATTGGAGCGGAATGATTTTAGCTATTTTTGTAGGGAGCCACCAATGAAACTTTCTTGTGGAGTTTGAATAAAATTGGCCAAAGGTTTAAGGAGGAGTTCGCATTTAAAGCAGCTTGTTGGCGACGCACGACGGACATTATCTGATCACAATATATCACCATGAGCACTTCGGTGCTCAGCTGACCTAATAATGTCATGTGAAACCAGTGGGCTCTGGTGCGGGCCATGTTTGGCCCCAGGGCTATAACATGAATAATCTTGGTGGAGGTCCACTAGATGAAGCTTCATACCAGATATCAAAAACCTGGGCCTTCCGGTTTCAGACAAGAAGATTTTTAAAGGGTTTGCCTATATAAATCCATGTAAAACCGATGGTCTCCGGTGCGGGGGCTTTTTTGGCCCCAGGGCTATAATTTGAACAAACTTGGTAGAGGTCCACTAGATGAAACTTCATACCAAATAACAAAGACCTGGGCCTTCTGGTTTCAGACGAGAAGATTTTTTAAAGGTTTTCACTACATAAGTAGTGAGTAGTAAGGCCCCGGCGCGGGGGCATTTGTGGACCCAGAGCTATAATTTGAACAATCTTGGTAGAGGTCAACTAGATACAACTCCATACCACATATCAAAGAAGCCTCCGTGGTGCAGTGGCTACCCTACTCGCCTTGTAAACCAGGGATCGCAGGATCGATCCCGGGCTTCTCCAGACTTTCGGATGAGTCTTTAAACCGAGGTCCCGTCTCCGTATGACCTTAGCTGTTGGTGGGACGTAAAACTAAAACTCACTCACTCACTCACTCACCACATATCAAACACCTGGGCCTTCTGGTTTCAGACAAGAAGATTTTAAAGATTTCCACTTATAAGTCTACGTCAAACTGGTGGGCCCCGGCGCGGAGGGGGAAATGGGGGACATTTATGACCCCCGGGCTATAATTTAAACAGTCTTGATAGAGGTCCACTAGATGAAGTTTCATACCTAATAACAAAGGCCTGGGCCTTGTGGTTTCAGAGGAGAAGATTTGTATAAGTTTTCAGTGATGTGCAACGGACAGGAACCATTTGGACAACTTTGAAAGGGGTCCACCTAAGGATTATTCCTGTGAAGTTTGGTGAAAATCCGACCAGTGGTTTAGGAGGAGATGCTGTTAAAAGAAATTATTTACGGACGCACGCATGGACACACGCACGGACGACAGGCCGGACAATAGTGATCACAAAAGCCCACATGACAGGTTTGTATTTGTGAAATGGCTAAGTATTTGTATTCGAGTAGTTTTGAAAGATTCGACCCCAGGTCTGCACATTATGGCATTTACCCCTATTAACCTATCTTTCTCTCTCAATATACTGCCTCAGACCCCCGCGGGCATTCTTGACAGGTGTGCATCGCCATGCTGAAAGAAGAATGAAATATAGACAAAAGAATAAAGAGGGGATAGTGAGAGAAATGGCGGTGATAGGGTTATAAACAGTGATGTAGAAAGGTTAACAATAAAATTAAAAACATCACTTTCAGGACCCAGGGGCGGGAGTGGTGCAGTTTGCCAACTGCTGCCTTGAACGCATCAAGGGTTGGCAAACAACCGACCCAATGAGGGCATTCCACTTAACTATGGCTAGTGGGGAAACAAGAGGACCAAGGTATCGCTCACCTGAGCTAACAGATTCAAAGTTTAAGGAAGTGCCAACCTTTACTGAAGGCTTTATGGGAGGACATGGTGATGACAGGGTAAGCATTTTCTGAAAATCAAGTAGAATTTAACTCTATGATAAACAGGCTGACCTCACCGGTTTTCAAACTCATTCAAGCTTTTATTCCTGACTTGCTAAGAAGATCCGATCTAAACTGAAGTGGCTATGGTGATGACAAGTTCAAAAACAAGAGTTTTCAAACTCCTCCAAGCTTTCTGCCTGACTTCCTTGTTTGTAAGTTTCATGAAGATCCGTTCAAAACTAAAGGGGCAGCAGTGATAACAATGTCGAAAATAGGCATTTTCAGCAATCAAAGGCACGTCACTCTATGATAAATGTGCCGACTTGCCCGGTATTCGAACTCACCTGAGGTTTTATTCCCAGCCACCTTACATGTAAGTTTCAGAAAGATCCGATCAGACTTGGCCAGTATTCAAACTCATCCAAGATTTTATTCCCAGCCACCTCACGTATAAGTTTCAGAAAGATCCGATCAAAACTGAAGGGGCTACGGTGATGACAAGGTCAAAATTTGGCATTTTTTAGCAATCAAAGGGATGTTACTCTAAAATAAATGAGCCGACTTGGCCAGTTTTCGAGCTCATCCGAGGATTCATCCCCAGCCACCTTACATATAAGTTTCAGAAAAATCCAATCAAAACTGAAGGGGCTACGGTAATGACAAGGTCAAAAATCAACATTTTCAGCCATCAAAGGGACAGAACCCTACGATAAATGGGCTGATTTGGCCTGTTTTCGAACTCATCCAAGATTTTATCCCCAGCCACCTTACATATAAGTTTCAGAAAGATCCGATCAAAACTGAAGGGGCTATGGTGATGACAAGGTCAAAAATCGGCATTTTCAGCAATCAAAGGGACGTAAATCAATGATAAATGGGCCAACTTGGCCGGTTTTCCAACTCATCCTAGGTTTTATCTCCAGTCACCTTACATATAGGTTTCAGAAAGATTCGATCAAAACTGAAGGGGCTACGGTGATGACAAGGTCAAAAATCAACATTTTCAGCCATCAAAGGGACATAACTATATAGTTAATGGGGCAACTTGGCCGGTTTTCGAACGCATCCGAGGTTTTATCCCCAGCCACCTTACATATAAGTTTCAGAAAGATCCGATCAAAACTGAAGGGGCTACAGTGTTGACAAGGTCAAAAATCAACATTTTCAGCAATCAAAGGGACCTTACTCTATGATAAATAGGCCACCTTTGCCGGTATGCGAACTCATCCGAGGCTTTATCCCCAGCCACCTTGCATATAAGTTTCAGAAAGATCCGATCAAAACTCAAAGGGCTACGGTGATGACAAGATCAAAAATCGACATTTTCAGCAATCAAAGGGACGTTACTCTGTGATAAATGGACCAACTTGGCTGGTTTTCGAACTCATCCGAGATTTTATCCCCAGCCACTTTACATATAAGTTTCAGAAAGATTCGATCAAAACTGAAAGGGCTACAGTGATGACTAGGTCAAAAATCAGCATTTTCAGCAATCAAAGGGACGTTACTCTACGATAAAAGGGCCGACTTGGTCGGTTTTCGAACTCATCCGAGATTTTATCCACAGCCACATAACATATAAGTTTCAGAAAGATCCGATCAAAACTGAAGGGGCTACGGTGATGACAAGGTCGAAAATGGGCATTTTCAGCAATCAAAGGGACGTAACTCTATGATAAATGGGCCGACCTGGCCGGTTTTCGAACTCATCCGAGTTTTTATCCCCAGTCACCTTACATATAATTTTCAGAAAGATCCGATCAAAACTGAAGGCGCTACGGTGATGACAAGCATTTTCCCATAGTAAATCTATGGGACCTTGTGGTTGCCATAGGAACCAAAGTTTTAGAGCGATTTCAAAAAAAAGTTTATGTCATCAATGCCCCACCAGAGGCATACTACAGGTGAGAAATGATTGAGATCAGCCTGCAGGATACAGAGATATAGCTGCTCAAAAGTGTGGACGGACGACGGACGGACGACGGAGGACCCACTATACTATAAGCTCCCCTGGAGCCTTCGGCCCAGGTGAGCTAAAAATGAAAACTTATAGAAATTCTTGTAGGCATGGATCTGACGAAAGGTCAATGAATAGCAATTTTAGAGGGCCAAGCTTTTGCTTGTATATAGTCTAGGGTAGGAATTGCCACAAGTCTATAGACAATGCGATGAAATAAGCACAATCGGGCATCGGACCTCCGTGGTCCGCCGTCCTAAATTATCCATGGTTGCTGTTACACTGGACCCTCAAGGTCAACCGTGCGGTCCCGCGCTGTACTTTCTCTATCTAGGAAGTTTTTTCCTTAGTGTGTGGGTCCCATATGGGAGAGGCATATTCCTGTACTAATGTGTTGTAGGCTGTCTCTCACTTTGGGGAGTTTAGTCTTTACATTCCTTTTCAGGAAACCTAGTGTTTGGTTTGCATTTGCAATTACTCTGTCTATGTGGGAGTTCCAAAACAGGACAGAAGAGATGTCAACCCCAAATACCTAGCGCTGGTCACAAACTCCAGCACATGTCCATGTAAATAATAATGTACAGAAGATTAATAGACCATATCGGGCTTGTCACCCCCACCACCATGGCTAAACTTCATATCCCACCTGGACTCCCACTCAGACAGAATGTCAAGATCCCTTTGGAGCACCTGGCCATCATTTGGGCCCTCAAATGTTAGGTAAACGGCCGTGTCGTCAGCTTACAGACTAATTTTGAAGCAAGTCATTAATTGTAGATGAGAAACGGAATCGGACCAGCACGGAGCCAGGGGGCACTCCCAAATTCCCATGTGGCTTGGACCGAGTCTGACTCCTCGCCATCCAAACAACTGACTGAGACTGGTTACCAAAGAAAGCCCTTTTCCAGCCAAGTGTCTGTCCTCTGATCCCAAACTGGTGGAGGTTCCTAAGGAGTTTGGCATGATTCACCTTGTCAAAGGCTTTTGAAAAGTCCAACAATATGAGATCAGTTTGTTAATCCACACTTGCATACTGGGCAAGCTCCTCGACCAACATGGTGAGCTGGGTTTCACATGATCATTTTTCTCTGAACCCATATACTGAGCCGGTTGGCAATGACCTCAATTGCAAATTGAAATAATGCCAGCAGGGCATGTTTGAACACTTCTTTTTTGCCACTGCCAGGGAGTCAAACCCAAAACCTAAAGCATCAGGTGCACTAACCACTGAACTAAATTGCAATTTATAAATGAAGAAGAATTCCTTTGATGTCTTAAACCATTTTATTTATCAGTGTATTCTGCTGTAAACTTGAAAAACGTTTTTTTATTATCATTGTTATTTTTAGCTCACATGAGCCACAGGTGAGCTTATAGTATGGCAAGGCTCCGTTGTCTGTCCATCTGTCGTCAGTTGTCTGTCAACATTTTCAAACATCTTCTCTTCCGAAACCACGGCGCCGATTGAAATCAGATTTCATGTGGAGCACCCATGGGATGGGGGAACGAAAGTTTATTCGCAGAGTCCAGGTCACATGACTAAGATGGCCGCCATGCCCATATATTGTAAAAATACTTCAAAAATTTTCTTCTCCAGAACATATAGGCCGATTGCCATGAAACCTGGTATGTAGCATTTTTTTGGGACTTGGGCCCATCATAGTTCGTTCAACTGATGAGCATCGGATGACCTTGACCTATTTTACGCCAAGGAGGTCAAATTTGGTCACATAGACTTCTGCAAAACTGTATCTTTCGGAAAATATTGCAGTCTGTGGTCTGTAAATTGGTAGATGCAGGTAGCTAAATGTCTGAATGAAACTACATCAGTATTCAAGGTCAATGTCATTATTTGACATTGACCCAACGTCATTCAGATATGAAAATTATAACCTATTTTTCTTAGAAACCACACAGCCATTTGTAACAAATGTCATGTAAATGTCTTTTGTTACAAGGAAATGAAAACTAATTTATACGAGTTTGTTCACATGACCAAAATGGTCACGATGCCCATATAAGGTAAAAACCCTTCAAACATTTTGTGGGCCAATCGCTAAGAAACTTGGTACATAGCATTTTGGACTCAGGTCCATCATAATTTGTTCAAAAGATGACCTCCGGGTGACCTTGAACTAGCTTACATCAAAGTCAAATCTGGCCACATGGACTTCTGTATGGGCAGAGGTCGAAATTGTGTATTTTTCGGAAACTATTGCAGCCTGTGATCAGAATATTGGTAGATGCAGGTAACTAAATGAGTTGATGGAAACTACATCAGTGGTCAAGGACATTATTTGACCTTGGCCCATAGTCATTCAGATATGAAAATTGAAACTTAATTTCCCAAGCAAACACTAAGTCATTTGTAACTAAATTTTCACAAAAACACCTACAGGAACAAGGAAATGAAAATTCCTTAAAATGAGTTTGTTCACAAGACTAAGATGGCCACCACGCCCATATAAGGGGAAAACACTCAGGGTTCTCACTAGGTTTTAGAAAATAGGAGTCCGGGAATCCTCATTTTTAAAAAACATAGGAGTCCCACTCAAACACAAGTGCTACTTCTTCCAAACCCAAACAATCCACCCCGCTTTCACCAAACTAGATAGATAGATAGATAGATAGATAGATAGATAGATAGATAGATAGATAGATAGATAGATAGATAAGCAGACAAACAGGTAGTCATAGATAGATAGATAGATAGATAGATAGATAGATAGATAGATAGATAGATAGATAGATAGATAGATAGATAGATAGATAGATAGATAGATAGATAGATAGATAGATAGATAGATAAGCAGACAGGCAGGTATGCATAGATAGATAGATAGATAGATAGATAGATAGATAGATAGATAGATAGATAGATAGATAGATAGATAGATAGATAGATAAGCAGACAGGCAATAGATAGATAGATAGATAGATAGATAGATAGATAGATAGATAGATAGATAGATAGATAGATAGATAGATAGATAGATAGATAGATAGATGGATAGATAGATAAGCAGACAGGCAGGTATGCATAGATAGATAGATAGATAGATAGATAGATAGATAGATAGATAGATAGATAGATAGATAGATAGATAGATAGATAGATAGATAGATAGATAGATAGATAGATAGATAGATAGGCCTACATGTAGATAGATATCCACATGTTATTTACAGAAAAGTTCGATACTGCCTACCTACATTTGCTAAAATATTTGCTTTCTGCAGAATCACAATGTGTTAATATTACTAAAACAAGAATTCCGCCGAAGGCTATGTCGCGCCTGTGGTAAACTTGAACCTTAGGGTGAACGCTAGGGTGTTCGCAAATGTTGACGCCTTGACGAACGGACGGACGAACGAACGGACGAACGAACGGACGGAAAACCGGGCGCCTATATCGCGTCATGCTAATAGCAGGCGCGACATGACACTATATTCTTAGCCCATTTGATAAAATCCCGAAAATACGTGACATTTGTAATTTGTCGTCATGATCATCATTTTATTTTGTCCTGATATAATAAAATTGGTCTTCTATACATAATAACAACTGGCCAAGGGTTGATAGGACAATTATTGCATCTCTTTTAAAAAACATGCAAAGATAATATTTCGGAAAAGATCGTTGAAGTATATGTGGAGATGACAAGTCTTTAAGGGCTTCCTTTACAACTCCGAAGATTTCCTGTGATTTCGAATTACGGACGCCTGCACGTCGTCACGTATTTTCGTGGCCATGTGTATATGTATCAATTTGCATCGTAAAAATTAGAGGCAACACTTTTTCTTTGACCTTTATATATCTAAAACCCCTTGTAACCCTCATAAAAATATTTCAGCACCAACATGACAACTTACGGTCTTCAGTACCACCCACAATATTAATCAACTAATCAAAGCGTCCCGCTGTGACAGCTAATCCGGTGATAAGAATACAGGTGTTAATCTGTCAAATATGTTATCAATCATCGATGTATCAGTGTTTATTAAGATCAAAGCTATGTGACTGACAAATAGACATTTTTGAGTGAGTCCCGCCACGGAAAAACTTGCGTCCGCGGACATGTCTAAGACAATTTTTATGCGTCCCGCTGTTTCTTTATGCATCTCGGGACACAGAAAGCGTACCCGAGAACCCGGAGTTACACTTAAAAATCTGTCATGAAACTTAGTATGTAGCATTTGGGACTCAGACTCATCATATTTAATTCAAACGATTACCCTCGGGTGACCTTGACCTATTTAACGCCAAGGACAAATGTGGACACATAGACTTGTGTATGGGAAAAAGTAAAAACTGTGAATTTTAAGTAACTATCGAGTCTCTGATCTGAAAATTGGTAGATGCAGTGAGCTAAATGAGTGGATGAAACTACATGAATATTCAGGTTCAAGGTTATTACTTGACCTTGGCCTAAGGCTTTTCTGATATAGTTTGAACAAATTGACCTGAGACTGACCTTTATGCAAAGAATAAATTAGTAAATGCTATTGCCTTATAGTCGGCTTTCGTAAACTTCTCGTGAATTGTCGGCATCTCCTGAAAAGCAACCCATTTACCGACCTCTATGTATTGTATAACAATATCACTATCTTCGGAAAACGACGAAGATAAATACATGCATTCAGTCGGGTGTAAAATTATGTTAATAGAGTTCACCAGTCTCAGGTCAGTTTGTTCGAGCTACATATGAAGTTTAAAGTAGAAGTAAAACAAAGATCAGGAATCGATACAATTACCTTACTCCACCCACCAAAGACACCAAAGGGAAAGAAACACGGACATTAAGCGACCAGACCATAATGGAAACATAAACAAAGGAAGGCCATAAGGACAGTAACTTTCCCACAAAATGGCCATATGGCCATCAGAAATAAAAAGACACAAGTGATACACACAGTTAACTTATTTTCTGCTTAAACCTCTGGGCCGTATGTGACCAAACTTTATATAAAAGCTTATAGAAACAAGAAAATGAAAATTTATTGATATGAGTTTGGTCACATGACCAAAATCGCCACCATGCCCATAAAGGGTAAAACACTTCAGAAATCTTCTTCCCTACAACCAATGGGACAATTCTCATGAAACTTGTCATGTACATATAGCATTGGGGACTTAGGCCCTTTATAGTTTCCTCAAAAGATGACCCCTCGATGACAATGACCTTTTTTTATGCTAAGGTCAAATGTAATCACATAGACATTTGTATGGGAAAAGGTAAAAAAAAGCATGTATTTTCCGAACACTATTGCAGCCTGTGATTTGAAAATTGGTAGATGCAGTTAGCTAATTGAGTGAGTGAAACTACTTGAGTATTAAAGGTCAAGGTCATTCCCCGACTTTGGCCCAAGGTCATTCAGTTATGAAAATTATAACTTATTTTTTTCGCAGAAACCACTGCTCCATTTGTAACCAAATTTCATTGAAAGCTTTTAGGAACAAATGAAAATTTATTTATATGAATTAGGTCACATGACCAATATGGCTGCCATGCCCATATAAGATAAAAACCCTTCAGAAATCGTCTTCGGTACTACTGGGCTCATTATCAGGTCACATGACCAAGGTGGCTACCATGGTAAAAACTCTTAACAAGATGTGTTTGTGAAACACTGATGCCCCCGGACAGCGCATGTTAACTATGAAAGCAGTATCACTAAACAATCGAAAGGTATGGCCAATGTTCAAGTCTTAACAAGGAATGCACATGTGAAATATGAAAGCTCTACCATTTACCAATCAAAAGTTACGGCCAATGTTAAAATTATTAAAAAGTAAGTCAAATGCCAAGGTCAAGGTCATGAGGTCAAAAATTATAGTACCAATAGAAAGGGCTTGTGACAAGGAATGCACATGTGAAATATGAAAGCTCTATCAGTTACCAATCAAAAGTTATAGCCAATGTTAAAGTTTTTAAAAAGGAGGTCAAAAGTAGGTCAAATCTCAAGGTCACGAGGTCAAAAATTATAGTACCAATAGAAAGGTCTTGCGACAAGGAATGCACATGTGAAATATTAAAGCTCTATCAGTTACTAATCAAAAGTTATAGCCAATGTTGAAGTTTTTAAAAAGGAGGTCAAAAGTAGGTCAAATCTCAAGGTGAAGGTCACGAGGTCAAAATTTATGGTACCTCTTGAAAGGTCTTGTGACAAGGAATGCACATGTGAAGTATGAAAGCTGTACCACTTACCATTCAAAAGTTATGCCCAATGTTAAAGTTTTTGCAGACGGACAAACAGACAAACAGACAAACAGACAAACGGACAAACAGACGGACAGACCAAAAACTATATGCCCCCCAGAATCTTAGATTCCGGGGGCATAAAAAACCTTCTCATAAGTCAAATGGCTCCATAAACTCTCAGCACTCAGGTGAACAGCTCCGGGCAATCGGTCCTCTGGTTTGGTTTGATTTTTGATGAATCTATTCGACTATGACTGGTGAATGAATGACATATCACCAGTAACATTTACTGATGACGGACCCCTGTTGACCCCCCTTGACTATGGTAACAAGAAGTTTCGCCCCCAAGACGTTTCCCCCCTGGTCGTTTTGCCCCACGTTTTGGCTTCTAGTTGTTTCTTCCCCAAACACTAGTTGTTTCGCCCCCAAGTCATCCCCCCCCCTAGTTGTTTGGCATAAAAGATTTATAAACTCAGAGAGAGAAAGCTTAAACCACTTCCCCCTAGTCATTTTGTATAAAAGATTTACGGTCTTGGAGAGAGATTTTCTTTGTTTGATTTGAGGTTTACCATCCCTGTCGTCACTGTAAGGTCATTTTGGAGACGTTGCGCCAAATTTTGTGAGACTTTTACCTGACATTGAGATGAATGGTCGGTATAAAAGCCAAGGCCGTGCCGGGCCGAGCCGCCGAGCCAAAACTGCCGATCCGAAGATTTTATATTTGGTCTCTTGTTATAACTTAGATATATATTGTAGTCAGTTGGGTATCAAATTATTAAAAATAAGATGTTTGATAACTTCACGAAGGTTTATCTCTCTACATTGTTTAATTTTCTTGTAATAACCGTTTTTCCGAAATCGAGGGGTAAAAGCCAAGGCCGGGAAAATTACAATATTTCTTAATTTCTTGCAAATTTACAGGTTAAAGTACTTCTTTTTGTCCTGATAATATTTGAATTTGATTATTGTCATCATTTGTCCAGAGAAAAATATAACAAACATATAAGACTACCTTAAATTATCAATTTTCTTATTTTCTAATTGTTTCTATTTTTAGATTGACTTAATTAAGCAAAGGGCCGAAAGGGAAGAAAGTTTTGTTAACTGCTAGCTGGAATTAATGAAAAATAAAACAATAACATACCAGTATTTTCTTTATCATTTTAATATAAACATACATGTTAACAAATAATAGAATCAATCTTTATAGTTCTTTAATTCCAGCTAGCAGTGACAATATTTATTTTTCCTTTTTGGTATATTTTCGGTCGTTTTCATTAGTAAAGTTTATCTAAAAATAGAAAACATTAGAAAATGAACTGAGGTAATGGCCAAGTATGACCTACTCAGCATATGCAGATAGATAGATAGAAAATAAGCCATTAGATCATTTAAGGTGATTTTGATATTTTAACAATATTTTCTATGTACACATGATAAAAATAATCAAATTTAAATATCATCAGGGCAAAAAGAATTTCTTTAAGCGATAAAATCGTAAGAAATAAAGAAATATATCCATTTTTCCCGGCCTTGGCTTTCATACTCCATGATTTCGGAAAAATAGTTATTGCAAGAAAATAAAACAATGTAGAGGGATGAACCTTCGTGCAGTTAAAATGTATCAATTATGTTATTCATAACAATTTTATACAAAACTGACTTCAATATATATCTTCATTGTGACAAGAGACGAAATATAAAACTTTTGGATCAGCAGTTTTGGCTCGGCGGCTTGGCCTTGGCTTTTATTCACCTTATTTGCATTATCTGCTGGTTCCTAGTCTGAAGGTTATCAGTGTTGGAAAAACAGGTAAGCAGACCCCCTGCCCTTGAAAGGTCAGGGGAGTCTCATTACGATAACACACCCGTGCGACATAGTGCATTTTTTAACATCTCCAAAATAGACATTTTTCTGATGAAAATCTGTGATATTTTTCTTTTAAATACTGCAAACATAGGCTGTGGGTGCTCGTTAGAACTGCCTCATTGAGGCTGTTCTCACGAGTACCCACAACCTATGTCTTGGAGCAAAAATAAGAAAAATAATGTATAGCCCCGTAAACCCCTGTTTTCTCTATATAAAGTGGGGTGTAAGGGGGTGTTCATTTCATGGACTTGTTAGCGTGATGGGTTACCTGTTTTTCCACTATTGACAATTGCAAGCTGGGAGCCATTAAATAATGCAAATATGGTGCATACCCGATCGAGATGAAATGACATCTCCAGCCCTTTCACCCAATGAAACCAATAGAGTTTATAAGCATGGACTTGGACTGACTAGCAACGCTTTGCCTGAGCAGGCTTAGATCCTCTAAGCGGTTTACCAGTACTGGTGTGCGATCGTTTTCAGCTCTGCGTGGAAGCATCATGCAGCCCCTCTAATTCTTCAAGCCCCGACGGGTGGGGGCCATGAGAGAGAGAGATTGAGGAAAACGACCAGTTAGGGAACGTCTTGGGGGCGAAACGACTGGGGAGGAAATGGTATCAGGATTTGGGGGGAAACGACGGGGATTCTTGACTATACTGGGGTAATCGAATTTCGCCAACGTAACCGTAAACACTTGTGCGGTATGCATGAACCCATATTTATCTGATAGAAAACCCTTTCATCAAAAAATACTGACCTGATTCAACACAAGGGAAGCTTTTACGGAATTAAAATAGCGATGTCTATCATCAAAACCTTCGCTATTTCAGACCACTCAAAATCCGCCATCTTGAAAAATAGTAAGCGAATTTCGCCAACTTTTGAAATCCTGATGAAAGGGGCACCCGAGGGGGTAAAATTATCCGCTTTCAACTTTATTAGACTAGAAATGTGTTTCATGAGTGATATGAGCAGCTTTGGTTTGCAAGACAAACAGAATGTAACAGATACCTATTCATTTTTGTCAAATTATGTAAAAAATATCATCATGTTAATATCAATGGAATTCCACCATCTTTGTTGTCATTAAAAGTTTGGAGTAAAATTCGAGCCCCCAATAGCAGGTGTTCCCTATGCAGGAGGTAACTTAAAAAAAGTAAAAGAAGAGAAGAAAGTACATATTTTGACACATATTTATTATTTTGGCCAAAGGTGGAAAGGTACAATTAAGAGCAAATAATTAAATGCACTCCTACATTCAAAACTCTTGTGAAAATTTACAGTGTTCCACTAAACATCGATAAGAACCCCCAAATAGTTGAATCATTAATTTCCCCTTTGAGAGCCCCAATACTAAAATACGGATATGTCAGTTCCATACTAGAAAGGTCAAAATGTAAACAGACGCCGGCGATTGTTTTGGCAGCTTACAAATCTCGGGAGAAATAAAATAAAAATGTGAGATACGAAATGGCATAGCAAAATGGCGGGAAATACATTGCTACAGGTAGGAAATTATGTATTAACTGTCGGATTGGCATTTCTTCTCAGTTTGACATGAGTGACATATAGCGGTAAACTTGACCTTAGGATTCCCTGAGTTGGTAATGTCCTGTGACGTCACGCACACGAAAATACCGATCTTATGTACAATTGGCGAAATTCGATTATTGGCGAAATTCGCTTACGCTTCTATACTAGTACACTCCCGGTATCTAGTGCGGTCAAGTAGTTCATGAATGAAAATTTCGTCATTTCAACGCAAACTCGCCATGTAATCGATCATATATTTGGAAAATCACATTCTAATGATGACTGACGTTCTTACCAAGATATCTGACAGGTGTATCTCGGAATAAATCAGTTGTAATTCCATTGTCTCCTGTTGACATTGCCACCAACCGTGAGAATCATAGACTCGTGAAACCTACTAACCGGTGCGCTGAACGCATACCGAATTGCCGAAAAATGCGGTGTGACGATATGCCGGAATGACAGTTCCGTCTTGACTTGATAGATTTTGTAAGGTAACCGGGCGCTAAAAGCACATAATGACAGTTCGGTCGTTGTTGTTGTTGTTTCCAGTTTCCCCTTGTCGCGGGTCGTCAGCTGGTGGGGTCCCAGGGAACGAATCCATTCTGGCACTACACCGTAGCCGTTCGGTGGTATCCCCATTCCACGTTGCCGGTGAATGGGGAGACCATCGCTCGGCTCCAGCCCCGTCCGTCCGTGTCTATCGTAAGTCCGCTGCAGTCGGTCCTTTTTGTCTTCTACTCGACGTTATAATTTTTTGCTTGTCAATATGCCGAACCGTGTCAGAGCAGGAAAGGGTCAATTTTGATATTGGTATTTTTTTATTTTATTTTTTTTTTATTTTTGTATATTTATGTAACGTATGTACATTTTTACATTGTTTGGTCTGTTTCCCCAGCTTGTTGAGTGGTCTATTTTTTAAGTATATATATGCGGGCGGATGAGCTTACCCCCCCCCCCCCCCCCCCCCCCACACACGGACCTGTTTTGTTTGTTTTTCTTGTGCCTTATGTGCCTTAAAGGTGGTGTTGTCCGTTTTATGGCAAGCCCACCCGCTCACAGTTGCTGGGGTGACAGTTTTTGTACCTGCAAGATTGTGCTAGTGGTTTATATATATATATATATATATATATATATATATATATATATATATATTTTTTGTTTATCTGTACATACAATATGTAACATAATAACATGGAGTGCCGGCCTACGCGGTCTCGGGCTTGAATTCGTATTTATTTTGTTAGTGAGTGACTTCTATCGCGGAGGATGTGCAAAGTAGGTCAATCCCTTTTTATGCATTTGCCGTTTTAAGTTAAGAAAAAGTGATGCCTTCCTCAAGGTAGGATGCCGCACTCTGCGGGACCATAAGTGGGTCAGTCGCCATGTTTGCATATCATTTACGATTCCTACGTGAAGGAAGGCACCATAGGAGGAAAGTGTATTCCTGCCTAGCCATTTGGAGGCCCGAGACAACGTTTGCCTATCTCGTTTGTGTTGTTGTCCTTTTTGGGACAAGCCCATCCGCCCACAGTTGCTGGGAAGGACAATTTTTGTACCTGCAAGGTTGTGCTTGAAGATTATATTTGTGTTTTGTTTTTGTTTATTCTGTACATACAACATATAACATAGTAACATGGTGTGTTGGCTTCCGCCGTCTCGGGCCCTAATTCGTATTTATTTTAGTTAGTGGGTGACCTCTATCGCGGAGGATGTGGAAAGTAGGTCAATCCCCTTTTATGCTTTTTCGTTTGAAGTTAAGAAAATGTGATGCCCTCCTCGACGCAGGATGTCGTATTCTGTGGGACCGTAGGAGAGTCATTTTGTGTTGCCATGTTTGCATATCACTATCGCATCCTACGTGTAGGAAGGCATCATAGTAGAAAAAAAAAGTATTCTTGCCTAGCCGTTTGGGGGCCCGAGACAACGTTTGCCAATCCTTTAGTCAAAGTGGTTAGTGCAAATTGTTATATAATCATGTAGGTCGCATACAAGCGTCCGCCTGCGCACGTGCGCAGTCGAGCGCTCCTATGCGATCTTGTTTTTAATGTTTCATATTTACACAAATAAAAATGTTTGAAATCGCTTTTTGAGAAAACTCTTCTTCTTCTTCTTCTAACTCCAGGTTTTTGATCTCTCTTTTCTATACTATCCTCTCTACTGTATTCCTATCCTACAACTATCGCTATATCTACCTATCTAGTGTGGTTGTTACTTGTATGTTGTTCTAGTTTCGCGTGGGTGGTTGTGTGTGTTAAAAGCCTTCCTTCAGGTCGCGCTAAGTCATGCCCTAGTTAGTTAGTTAGTTAATTGCCCTTGTCTGTATTGATATGTGGCCATCTTGACCGTCTGTCCTTATTACGGTCATGGCACAATTTGCTGTTTTTGGTGATTTTTATGTTATGTGACAAGGGCAGTACGGAGGGCTGTATGATATACCGGGCGAGATGCGGTTTTTCAGTCGTGGTGGTATGCAAAAGGCCCTTTTGAGGGCCCCAGGTCATTCCGTTTGGGTAACCTTATAATGCACATCCTTTATTCGAAAGCGAAAGTTGCAAAAAAAGAAAGAAAAAGATGTGATAAGGCGTCTTGTTTCTTATTTCTGTCCCACTTTTCTATATGCGTTCCTGAAGGAGAGGCTTTGTTTGCTAATGTGCTGTTGTGCAGTTCTCCTTTGGGTTGTGTGGCTCTCGATCAGCCAGGCTTTTGACGCAACGCTCCTAAGTGCAAAGTCCAAGGACCGCAACCACAGCGTTACGTCTCGTTCTGACTTGCCGTTTGCCACACCCCCTCAGGAGGGGCTGGGCGACGGATTTTCCTTGTGGTGGGTCCATGCCCAGTCCCGGCGTGCTTTCGTGTGGTCCTCTTTCGGGCTGTGTGGCACCCGATCAGCTAGGGCTTTGGTGCAGCGTTCATAAGTGCAAAGCCAGTGGGCCGCAACCACAACGCTACACCCTGTCCTAACTTCTCGCTTGCCACACCCCCTCTGGAGCGTGGGTCGGGGACATGGATTTTCCTTGTGGTGAGTCCATGCCCCGTTCTGTTATGGTCTTCTCACAGTGATCCAGGGATCGCTGTCACCGAGCACTCCTAAGTGCAAAGCCGAGGCCGCAACCACAGCGCCTATCGTTGACTTTGTTCCCCTTTTCGCTGTGAGACGGCCGCCCTTTGATCACTACGGTCCTTTTTGGTTGGTAGCGTCTGAGGTGCGGTTCGAATATTTATTTTTACTGTTCTGAACTCGGGTCTCTAGAGATTTTGGTTTAAAGTATGTATTCTCGTACGGGGTGTGTTTTACGGTACAATGCGATTAAATTTAGTCTGCGCCCTTAGTTTTCCCCTATATTTTGTCCAGGTAGTTTGTTTTCTCAAAGAATTTGAAGACCGCGTCCCTCATTTCCTGTGAATTTAGATTGAGCAGAGAAACCGCGTTTATCTCCCCTTGGTATCCTAATGTTGTAAGTTCTCCCTTTAGTTCCCTTCTGGCGGGGCCGTGTGCGGGGCACTCTGCGAGGTAGTGTTGAACACACTCCACCCCGCCACAGTGCCCGCATAATGGATCGGCCTCGCTATAGAAGATGTTGTGTGCATTTAGTCCGTTGACCCCGAGTCTTAGTCGTGTATATATGCGATCGAGCTTTCGGCTGTCGCTATATTGTACCAATTTCGGGGTCAAGGACTGACAGATCGAGTGTCTAAAGCCGTGTTGTCCCTGTCATATGCGCGCTCATTCCTTTTTGATGCTGGCCTTAATGATTGCGTATACTTCTTGTGGGGTGGGGAGGTAGTCAAGTGCCTTTCCCCGGGTCAGAGCTTCTTTGGCCAGTGTGTCTGCGCGCTCATTCCCCTGCAATTTGCAGTGGGAGGGGATCCAATCAATGTTCAGGGTGATACCTTGTTTTAGAATTTTGTGTATTAGGATATGAATGTCCTGCAGTATATCTGGTCTTGTAGTGCTATTCCCAGAGTTTATGCTTTGTATTGAGCTTAATGAGTCTGTTAGTATAACAACACTATCGGGTTTTTGTTCCTGTATCCATTCCAAAGCTTTTTGTATGGCTATAAGTTCTGCAGTGTAGTCTGTGAGGTGCTGGTTAAGTTTGAATTTTTGGTCGAAGTTTAATTCTGGTATTGTGAAAGCACACCCCGTTTCTTTTTTGTCAGCATCTTTGCTTCCATCAGTGAAAACAGTTCGGTCATTACAATAATATCTTTATATAGGGTATAGACCCGTTACCTGAAAGGTAAATATTTATACTAACACCGGTTTGTCGGCCATATTGAAGATATATTTGCCGAGGCAAAGTGTTAACACTCAGTTTTGTTCTATTATGTTTGTGTGTAAAGCTGCCGGGTCTCCCTATTTCTTTCTATCTATCTATCTATCTATCTATCTATCTATCTATCTATCTATCTATCTATCTATCTATCTATCTATCTATCTATCTATCTATCTATCTATCTAGCATGAAAAATAAGATATGTTCTTAAAACTATCTACAATCCGCCCACAGGGGTACACCAAACGCACAACCCCGAGTCCCAATCCACACCACACGGGTCCGAAGTCCCCCGCAGCCCTTCTTGCACCCACCACAGAGCAGGGAAGACTTCTCCACCAAGGAACAGCTCTAGGGAAGAAGAACCCCGCCCCCAGGGTACCTATACAGGCCCGGCACCTACGATACTCAACTACGCCCAAATTTAATGCTTCCGCCCGGGCCGAACAAGCCATGGGGCCCAAATATTTATCTTTACAAGTCACCGCCTCAGAGTGTACCATACAAAAGAAGGCTGAAGAGGACAGATCATGACGGCCCCCAGAAACGGCAACTCCAGCCCACTAAGCATACCTACCATGCTCTGCCATCGCCGACAGGCCCACCGAACAGCCGCCATCCGGACCCTCCCAACCCACCGAATCCGAGTCATATCACGGGGCGCCAATTGATTGTTTTTGTGGGTCTAATGGGGCTCTTGTGACTTGTGTGAAATTCTTTTTAGGTTTGAACGCATCATTTGCCTGGTCGTTATAAGAAATAATTTAGCTTATGACAGGGATGTTGTCATATACAGGCTTTAATGTGTATGCGAGCTTTTACGTTTCCATATCTGGCCTTTCTCTTTGATCCTATTTAGCAGATTCCCTATCTGATCTGATATGGCAACCAAGAACTCAACAATAGTTCACCTTTATTTCCCCATTAACCCTTTTAGTACCAAATGGAATCTTCCTCCTTATATAAAGCAGGAGCCCAATCCAAAATTTAGGGGTGTCAGGTTGTGTTTTCATCAAAATTTATTCGGAAAATGACTGGACTTTTAGCAAACAGTGGAGGCCCTGATCAGACGCCAAGTTCTGCGGCGTCTGATCTGGGCCAGCACTGTTTGCCAGGGTACCCCTTTTGTGGTTTCTGGTTCAGAATGTGTTAATGGTTATTCACTTTAAAACGTGTGAAATTTCCTTTAATAATGACGCATTTCACCTGACCCTCTATTTATATTTGCATACATGTTTACTATAACACCGGTTGAAGGTATACGGCCAACATGGCGAATGGCCAATTGATTACACAACGTGTAACCTCTCTATACCACATAGCTTATATTTTATCCAGCCCACTCATGTTACTTTGAACAAGTGAATGATTCCGTTTTTCTAAATCAAAATATTTTTCTCAAAACCTATTTTTTTTATATATACTGTACGACGAACTCGCAGGGATTGTGTGAGGCTGGATTGCGTCTTTCACCCGAAGTTCAAAGTGTATAAGTCTGTTTAACCACCTTGTTTTAATTTGTTATAGAATCGCTAAACACTACCACTTTTCTGTAAGAGTACAGAAAAGTGGTAGTGTTTAGCGATTCTATAACAAATTGAAACAAGATGTTTTAATTTGTAATAGAATCGCTAAACACTACCACTTTTCTGTAAAAGTACAGAAAAGTGGTGGTGTTTAGCGATTCTATAACAAATTAAAACAAAATGTTTTAATTTGTTATAGAATCGCTAAACACTACCACTTTTCTGTAAAAGTACAGAAAAAAGGTGGTGTTTAGCGATTCTATAACAAATTAAAACAAGATGTTTTAATTTGTTATATAATCGCTAAACACTATGTTTAGCGATTCTATAACAAATTAAAACAAGATGTTTTAATTTGTTATATAATCGCTAAACACTACCACTTTTCTGTAAAAGTACAGAAAGTGGTAGTGTTTAGCGATTCTATAACAAATTAAAACAAGAAGGTTAAACAGACTTGTTGGATTACGTTATATGTTGGTTCAAATACCTAATTCTACATAGAGGAGTTTACATGAGTGCTCATGTATTATTGAATTTAATAAACGAGTTGAGGAAAAGGGATAAAATGCGAGGCTATGCCGAGCATTTTATCCCTTTTCTTCAACGAGTTTAATAAATTCAATAACACATGAGTTCTATTTATCATATGACATTTTAAACGCATTTTATTCACGATTGTTTACAAAAATGTCAATATTCCGCCATTAGTAAACGCGACGTCAACAAGGACGTCGTACATGTAACGTTACGGAACGTATCTAGCTAATTTACATATTTAATCCACTAGTGGATTATCGAATTTATTACATGACGTTATTACACTCTCAGACGCGACGTCATATGATAAACTGAATTAATTGGTCCAGTGTAGGCACTGTAATAAAGAATCAGAATGGTTATTGTTACTGGTGTTACTTCGCATGCCATTCTTTCACCAGAACATGTGAAACTGGAAGTTAATCCGTAGCTCTTGCCAAAGCAGTAAACTTTACTGATTCATCCTTTTATATATTCAACGGAGGGCATACGTATAACAGAATCTGAGAGGGCGTTCAAATCTCTAATGGTCTGATGAGGAAAGGGTCTTTTGTAAATGTCAGGTTTGGCATTGGAGTCTTAAATACCAAAGATTGATGTTTTCTACCGCTCCTAAGTAGGGGAATAACGCCATCTGTTGGGATAATGTCAGCACCCTTAAGACCAATGTACAAGAGCATTAGCCTACTGTCGCTGTTCCTTTTCTTGAGTCATCTATTCTTTAGTATTCTAGTCATACTCGAGTTTTAAAGCAGTAATTGCTCATCACAAATCTACATGCAGCAGGCATATATTTTTTTCCAATTTCACCCTGAAAGACCGATACCTGGAAGACCCAGACACAACTGCCATATTCCAATATCGGTTGAACAAGTCCTTTATATGTTTTTTTTTTTTTACATTCCGAGGACACTGATAAAGATTTTGCCCTAAGAAATTAAGTGTTCGAACAGACTTATTTCCGAGTCATTGTCAATGAAAGAAAATACCATTATTGTACAAAGAGAACAACAATGGACCAAGAATGATCCTTTGTGGGACATAAGGCAAACTTTTAATTACTTGTTGTTTTCTGTAAAAAAGTAATGTATCAATTTAAGACTCTTCCTAACAATACCACAACAAAATAATTTGCCTTTACGTATTTACCAGCTGCTCGATGACCTGCCGATGGTGGCGAAATAGAAGTAGCGTCGCGTCAGTGACATGCTTAAAGAGCTAGAATTGCCGTCCCTGGAGACCCGTCGTGAGCAGTCTTTTTAACCTTCTTCTGTAAGATAAACTCTGATACAGTGTCTATTAATAGAGACAGATACTTGACCCCTGCGACAGCTTCATCTCAAACAAAGGCATCAAAAGTAGACAACTCACAAAATCGTAGGTACAAGTCCTATAGCGATGCCATAAAAAATCTTTTTTTTTTCCTTGAGCTATTTCTCAGTGGATTAGTCTTCCTTCTTCCGCGGTGAATGCCAAGACAGCAGAGAAGTTCAAAGCCCGTACAGTGTAAGATTGAGATTCAGGGGTCATCCTTTGTATCAAGAGATTGTTGAAACAAATGTGCAAACCAGTGCTTCAGCAGAAGTGCAAGACCCGCCGGATGCTTTTAGCTTTATGAGTGTTACCATATATGGGTATGGCGGCCATTTTGGTCATGTCACCTGGACCTAAAAAGTCTCCCCAATAAATGCGCCTTATCGTAAGGAGCAAAACTATATCTTATACTTTAGTACTGTATTCTGAATCGTTTGCAGGATAAAATGCATTCTCACTTTTCCAATACAAAAGCATATGTGTCAAAGTTTGACCAGGCACAAAGAAGGTCAAGGTCAACCCAGGGTCCCCATTTTAGCAATTTATGATGGGCCTACGTCCCAGATGCTAATTATCAAGTTTCGTGGAAATCTGCCCAGTGGTTCTGGAGAAGACTATTTTTGAAGGGTTTTACCATATATGGCTTGGCGGTCATTTTGGTCATGTGACCTGGACCCCATGAGCAAATTTTGGTTTCCCCCATCCCATAGAGGCTCCATATGAAATTTGACTTCAATCGACCCAACGGTTTCCGAGGAGAAGCAGTTCGAAAATTTTCACATTTTTCGCCTCGTCGGCTATACTAAATGGAATGTAATATTTGGCAAGTTCATTGGTTAGATCTCATTGATATCTATCAGTATGCCAAAAGTTGTTAAAATTTCCAAGCGGTTAAGTCACTATCACCAATTTTCACAAACGGGTTACGGACGGACAGACATACAGACCATATATGGCTTGGCGGCCATTTCGGTCATGTGACCTGGACCCCATGAGCAAATTTTGGTTTCTCCCATCCCATAGAGGCTCCATATGAAATTTGACTTCAATCGGCCCAACGGTTTCCGAGGAGAAGCAGTTCGAAATTTTTCACATTTTTCGCCTCGGCGAGGCTATACTAAATGGAATGTAATATTTGGCAAGTTCATTGGTTAGATCTCATTGATATCTATCAGTATGCCAAAAATTGTTTAAATATTCCAAGCGGTTAAGTGACTATCACCAATTTTCACAAACGGGTTACGAACGGACAGACTGACAGACTGACAGAATGACCGAATGACAGAATGACACGGTGACCTTTAAGGATTTAAGCCTTTAGGTAACTTGATAACTCTTTTATTTGGCAAAAATAGCTTGCGTTCTCTTGCTTATACTTGAATTCCGTTTTCAAAGACACTCAAATTGTCTTGAAGATCCAAAAGGAAACAAAAATATAAAATGTAAAAGTATAAGCCTACTAGTCTGGGAATGTGTGGCGGCCGTAAAAAGTCTCCCTGCCCTACATCATAGTGTAGTTTATATTTTCTTGTCTTTTTGGATCATTGATTCCATTGTGGAATTTTGAAAATATTTGAGGTCACTGATGAGGCCTAAATGGCCGAAACTAGCTAGTCTGGCCCAGAAAACATGTACACTCAATGTTTTCCAGTTCTGTGGTGTATTCCTTGCTTTCAAAGAATAACCCTTTCTAGAACATATTACACTTGTTTGTCTTTTCCATAAACCTATATGTGGGGTGATCAGTAAATCTGTTACTGCAGCGCTTAAAATAACGGTTCAACCATAACAGAAATTACTGTCAATTAAGAGCAACGTTATCAAGTTGTTAGTTCATGACTAAATGGTGTAATTCTGAAGTTAATGACGCCATATTTCTGTCGTCGACGAACAAAGGACGAAAAATATTTTTTTCCTAACGTAAATTTAGGAACGAGCATTACCGAAATCATAAAGGATTTGCAAAAACGGATTTGAGAAGCTGCTCTTGTGAAATATTGTAGTCATAAATAGTAGCATCGATTAATAGAGACAATAGAAAGTCCTCCAAAGATTTCACTCGTCCATGGTGTGTATCATACGTGATGGAAGATAAAAAGGAGGCGGTTAGAAAGGTAGCTGGAGAGTTCAGCTTAAGCTATAGAGTACAGCCCAAGCTGTTCTGATCAGTTTTCCTGAGTAAAGCTCGCCTGGGAAAGCGCCTTTGAGGCCATGGACATAGGTAAGGGTATTGCGTAATAAGTTTTTGAACTTAAATATGTCATCATACCAAATAGGAACCAAATCCATCGTATAGAAAAATATGAGCTCTAAAATATTAACAAAGTTTTAAGTCTGTGACCTTGATCTTGAGGTCACAGGCATGGGCAGGGAATTATTTCTTCTAAGTCTGTGACCTTGACCTAGAGTTAATGGATGAGGATATAAGTTTGGACTTATATATCTATCATCATGCCAAATAGGGACCAAATCCAACAGGTTTCCAGTCATTTCGTACCCAGGTCATTTCGTACCCTAGTCATTTCGTACCATTTTGGTCATTTCGTACCCGTTTTATTTTGCGATTTGGTCATTTCGTACCCACTTTGGTCATTTAGTACCCTATTTGGTCATTTCGTACCCACTTTTAATTTTTTTTTCGGGGAAAGGTTTTTGGTTATTTCGTACCCTCTTTGGTCATTTCGTACCAACTTTTTTATTTTTCTGGGAAACGTTTTTGGTTATTTCGTACCCAATTTTTCAAACGTAGGTACCAAATGACTTTGGTAAGGTACTTTGTTTTAAAGCTTTTCTGTGGGTCACCTGGGCCAAAGTTTCAGGGGGAGCTGTTGTGATTGGTCACCATCCGTCGTCGGCGTCCGTCCGTATGTCCTTTCACAATTTCTTTAAATCACATCTTCTCAACCACTGAAGAGATTTTGACGAAACTTGACAAAATGATCTGTGGCTGGACCTCTCATGCAAAACCCTGGTCGCCATGGCAACAAAAAAGGGGGATCACAAGAAAAACTTTAAAAAATCTTCTTGTCTTGAAACCAGTTGTCCAATGTCATTGATATTTGGTATGACGCTTCATCTAGTGGGCGTCTACAAAGATTGTTAAAACTAGAGCCATGGGGCAAAAAATGGCCCCGCCTCGTGGCCGAACTGTTTTACCCAGGCTTATACAGGGAAACCGTAAAAAATCTTCGTCTCTGAATCAGAAGGCCCAGGTCTTTGATATTTGGTATGAAGCTTCATTTAGTGGACATCTACCAAGATTGTTCAAATTAGAGCCCTGGAGCAAAAAAAAATGCCCGCCCCGGCCTCTCTAAAAGATGTTCAAAATATTCCATTCCATGCAAAACCCTGGTTGCCATGGCAACAAAAAAGGGGAAAACTAGAAACCCTATAAAAAATCTTCTTGTCTCCAATGTCTTTGATATTTGGTATGACGCTTCATCTAGTGGACATCTACCAAGATTGTTAAAATTAGAGCCATGGGGCAAAAACTGGCCCGCCCCGTGGCCCAGCTGTTTTACATAGGCTTATACAGGGAAAACCTTTAAAAATCTTCATCTCTGAAACCAAAAGGCCCAGGCCATTAATGTCGAGGCGGCTTTAACGAATTTCAACAATCTTTGCTTGGAGCAGAAATATGAAAAATATCACAAGTTTTTATCGGAAAATTCTCTTTAATAAATAAGTAAAGAAGGAAAGAAAGAATAATAATAAATAAATAAATAAATAAATAGTCCCTTAGTCTGTCGGTCCTTCCCGGATACGAAATGACCAAATGACTTGGGTACGCATTGACTATTTTAAAGTCATTTCGTAACCGTTTTGGTAAATTCGTAACTTTTGGTCAATTTGTACCCAGGTACGAAATTATCAAAACGGTTACGAAATGACTTGGGTACGAAATGGTTGTTAGTGGGTTAGTATATACATTATTGCCCTCATTCTAGATCAAAATATAGATTGTCGGTACCTTCATGAGGCGATTCTAAATAGGTAACAGGGACAAATTACACAAATTGTAGGACAAATTACACTATCTTCTTAAAATGATATTTCTAGAGCCATGAAAGACCAAAAAGAATCTAAAATCAATCAGCAATCCTAACCCGAGTCTTGACGAATATAGCCGGAACCTAGGATTTTACTTAGTTTTCGACATTGTCCGTTGACCCGGGGTTTGCATCGAAGATGGAAATTGGATTATTTTTAACCCACAACATAAATACATTTGTCACTTGTTGCCCCTTCAGTTTTCTTTGATTTTCAGAAAGGTAACGTTCTTTGTGTTACGTGGAAGCGCATGAGGGATGGCATTCATGAAAAGAAGAATTCCGACGCCAGTGCATGTTAACGCGGCATGTGGGGTGTGTCAGCCAGTGGACAGAATTTCTCTGATCAATCATTATTTTTCAGTGGAGACAGACCGTCACAGAGAAATCCCAGTCCGAGATTTCAGCGGTCACATGGGAAACGGGGTCTTGCCGAGTATTCCATGTGAACGTTTGTTCCCACTGAACAACAATGATCGATTCTTTTACTCAAATGCAACCAGAATCTGACGATTCATCACGTGAACAAGTCCGTGAAATGAACACCCCCTAAATCCCACTTTATATAGAGAAAAACTGGGGTTTACGGGGGTATACACTATTTTTCTTATTTCTGCTCCAATACATAGATTGTGGGTACTCGTTAGAACCGCCTCAATGAGGCGGTTCTAACGAGCAGCGACAATCTATGTTTGCAGTAAAAATAAGAAAAATATCACGGATTTTCTTAAGGAAAACAGTCATTTTGGAGATGTGAAGAAATGCACCATGTCGCACGGGTGTGTCATCGTAACGTGGATTCCGATCTTTTTCTTCAGGGAAGCTGGAGAAAAAGAGACAAAACCAAAAAGTTTAACAAACTCGAGAAATTTTGGTTCTAAAAATGTTTCCTTTGTTTCAATTAAAATGCCACGACCCCCGCCCGACGGGGCTTGAAGAAATAGATGGGCTGCATGATGCTTCAATGCAGAGCTGAAACCGACCGCACAGGAGTACTGGTAAACCACTTAGAGGATCTAAGCCTGCCCAGGCAAAGCGGTGCGAGTCGGTCTCAATATCGGGTAACAGTCCCACAAAATTGGAAGCAACGTCTCCAAAATGACCTATACAGTGTTGACGGGGGCGTTAAACCTCCAATCAAACAAAATTAAACAAATCAATTAAAATACCCACATTTGAGGTTTTTATTTAAGAAATTGTTCAGCTGTAGCAGTGATTTGTTGAATAATAAATCACAGTTTGAAGGTAAGGTAGATCCAACCCAGCAGGCGCATGACGTAATTATGATGTCACATCAACATCGTTACGTCATGACGTTTATGCAACGTCACATCAACGTCGGTGCAACGTCGTGACGTTGCACCGACGTTGATTTGACGTTGCCCTATAGCGACGTTTGCCTTCTGGGAATCACGGTCGCATAACGCGAGTGATTTGTCTACTTTCAACTGACTGACAAACTGTGATTTATTTCGCAACAAATCACACACGAGAGCTGACTTATTTCGATCCTAAAACACTAAGATTCGACAACAACGGTGCTGTTTCATTCAAATTCTACCTTTTGCCATTCTTAGAAGAAATCCCTCCAACGTTATTGACAACATCACGTGCATTTTTGTCCGTTTGTATCAATTTTGATGTGAGAAAATAACGTTTTACTCTCCATTGCGCAAACACGCCTATACATCTACATTGCCACCTTTATCGCCGAAAAAATGAAAATTTTAAGATGAAAAATTATGATATTTTTCTTATTTCTGCTCAAAATATAGATTGGGGGCACTCGTTAGAACCCCCCCACCCCCGGAAACCCCAGTTTTACTATACACTGTCGGGAAACAACTCCGTGGTAGCTATCATTTGAGCTTACGTCACACGTTAGGAAGTTTGTTCGGGTACGATTTAGGTTCGGAATGCAGGTATTTCCATTTCTTTCTTTAATAAATTCCATTGCAGAAATTTGACACTTATCGCAGTAGGTGGCCCATAATTTCCATTTCTTTGAATACTTTCATTATCTGTGTGCTTACCATGGTTACCGAGAACACTTGGGACAGAACACCGAAAAACTGACTGTTAGGGAACACGGAAAGTTCAAGAAAATCCTCTTTTTTCAGAGCCCACAGAGGAAAAGTCCTGAAAACAGGTTCGCTTTGAAGCACTTTCGTCACTCACCTACACCCATCCCTTTTACAGCAGCAGAAAATCCCTCGTCGAAGTGTTGGAGGAGAAACTTGTAATATAATAGAAGCGTGCACGGACTTCGGCCACGAGCAAAGTAAGATAGCTTCCACGTAAGATCTTTCCCGAAGGGTTTAGCAGATTTACAAACACAAGCTGGATATGCATATCTTCTCCCTTTTTAGCTACACGGAGTTCGTTTTCTCAATGTGATAAACTTGTTTATGTATATTCAAAATTAGAGTAGATTGTTTAACAAAAAACAAAGTTTTTTTTCTCTAAACGAAGATTTATATCGTGTCAGTTGCTTTCTAGTTCAATGAGCAACTCGCCATTTGTTCAGTGTGGTTCAGCGAGGCCCCATTCGACTCTACGAAGAGCGTTTGTTTGTATTGGAGTTTAACGACCCATTCAACACTATATTAGGTCATTTTTGAGCCGATCAGTTTACTTCATCCACACTTTTCCTGGGCAGGCTTATACGTAAGCGGTTAACCGATGCAGTGCACATTCTTTCGCCGGAAACTGACAACTGTCTTTCTTGAAACAGCGGAAGGGAGAGAATGACCTTCGAAAAGATTTCGTGATCAATCTCCACGAAAGACTGTTACCGACCACGAAGAGTGACTTCCGAAAAATGAGAAGAGGGTCAGTATTTAAATCTACAACAGATCTACAATAAAAGCGAGTGGTTTTTCTTTTACTTTTCTTTCAATCTGTCGACGTATTTTCGTTTGGTTGGCTTGGAGTTGTACGTCCCAGTCAACACTAAGTTAAACCGAGCAAGACAGTTTACGTAACCACATTTTATTTTCACTGCATCTGCTGTTGTGCCATTTGGCGGCCGTAAAAAGTCCCCCCGTACTTCATTCTAGTGCAGATTATACTTTCTGGTGTTTTGGGATAATTGAGTTCATTTAGAGAACTTATTTATCTTCACTGCAGCTGCTGTTATGCGCTGTGTCGTCCGTACAAAGTCTCACCGTTTGTTTGTTTGTTTGATTTGAGGTTTAACGTCCCCGTCAACACTGTAAAGGTCATTTTGGAGACGTTGCTTCCAATTTTGTGGGACTTTTACCCGATATTGAAGTCTCACCGTACATCATAATAGTGCATATTATATTTTCTCATTGAGTTCATTTATAATGATATTGAAAATAGTGTTCTGTTTAAGCCGGTGCTAGAGGGCGTGGCCGTTGTTGCACATTTCAGTACTGGTCATGAACAGACTCAATAAAACCAGTCTGCTATTTTCGTTTATTTGGTGTATTTGCCTCCAAAGCATCTAACTATTCAAAATTTATTTATTCATAGGTAGTCAACCAGAACTGTGGAAATTATTTTGCCAGATGCTGACACCTGCCTTTCTTGAATCAACAGTAGAGAGAGAATTACCGAAGAAAAGATTTCAAAGTTGCCGAACAGGCGGGGATCGATCATCAGTCAGACACATTTTCGATAATTTTCTGAAAAAGGGGTAGTCCTTTGGAACTAAAAACTATGGGGTGTGCAAGATTTTTCTGGGTTCGACTAGCTTGTTTCGGCCAACCAGGCCTCATCAGTGACCCTCAACTGTTCCCTACTAAATCCCGCAGTCCAATAAATGATTCCAAAGGATTAGAAAATATAACCCACTGAGGCCATTACCAGATTTACCTGCATATGAGACAATATAAAGGCCCGGTCTATGTGCAAAATATGTAAAGTAGTCTGTATGTGCTCATATGCATATCAGGAAATAAAGAGTTGACACACACACACATACACACACACACACAAACACACACACAAAACAACAAAAATGCGATTTTTGCTCAATTCATACATGTATGTTTACTTGTATGCGGGTCGGTTTCAACTCTGCGTGGAAGCACAATGCAGCCCATCTATTTCTTCAAGCCCTGATGGGCGGCGCCGAGCCATCTTAGATATCGGAACGCAAAGATTTAAACAATTTGGAATCTACATGTCGTCCGAACGCCCTCACCAAATTTCACTTGCATCTAACTTAGTTCTGGAGAATTTTACGACAGACGGGCTTACGTGCAGACGATAGACGGAAAAACTGACAGCAAACCACAGCATAATGTTACCGATGCTCAAGATGTGCATCATACAGACAATAAAAATAGCCTACATGTGCACGAGTCTTAAATGTTAGATTCCACGGACACGGATTGAAAACGATAGCTTCCACGGATATGATTAAGAATGTTAGCTTCCACTGACGAGTGCACAAAATGTTAGCTTCCACGGACATGGGTTTCCATAAACAAAATGCTTGTAATAATCATTATTTCTGCTAGTAATATATAATCAGCATATATTTTTTTGCCATTTACCTGTAAAATTATTTATTGCAGCCATGGAACACCAGCCAGCAGTGTGTCGTTATTGTGGAAATATTTTTCGGAGCCGTTCAGGTCTAAGTGACCATGAAATGAGCCATATCAATCTGGCGCCATACAGATGATGTACCCATTCGCTCCCATCTTACAGTCTGGGAGGTCGTTTGATGAATTTCAAGATGGCCGCCACGGCCATCTTAGATTTTGTTGTTCGATTTGAGTTATGACGTTCATGTCGTTACCTTAAAGGTCATTTTGGAGACGTTGCTACCCGATCAACTGTAACCCGACATTGAGCTGAAATGACATATCAAGCCCTGCCACCCATTGAAATGAATAGGGTTTATATGCATGGACGGTCAGACTCGCACCGCTTTGCCTAGACAGCCAAGATCCTCTGAGCGGTTTACATAGCTCTCACCTTTCTACTTGACAATATATATATAAGATTTGGTACTAAGTTATTTAGACAAGTTGTGGGTATTCCGATGGGTAATAATTGCGCTCCAAGTGGGCTGATCTGTTTTTGTTTTGTTATGAGAGAGACCTGATGATGTCCCTTTCTGTTGAAAACCAGTCTGAAATCATTTAAGCTTTTAGCTCGTTTCTAGATATATTTGGATTATTTATTTAATATTGACAATACCTATTTCGATGGTTTGTTAAGTCAAATTTACCCCCCCCCCCCCACCAGAACTTCATTTGAATGAAACAAATTCTTCTGATACCGAGGCCCCGTTTTGATATTTACATATGTCTTTTGTGGGTGGGTTTGTTTCTTGCCAAATTTATGATAAACGCGAGGATTTTGATTTTGAGATTGTAAATTTTCATTTTTTGGATGGTGATGTTCCTCGTGCGCGATCCTATGACGTTTATATTTCACAATTAATTCGCTTTGCCAGAGTGTGTAGTCATGTAACGGACTTCAACAGTCGTAATAAATTGTTAACTGCTAAACTAATTAATCAGGGTTATCGGTACCATAAACTACGCAAAGCCTTTTCCAAATTTTATACGTCATTCTGATTTAATTTCAAAATTCAATATTGGACTTAAATCTCTTCTGCAACAAGGTCTATCTGAATCCGAATTTTATGATGACTTAGTATACAAATTCAGAAAAATATATAACCGCAATGACTTCAGCACCCAATTTCGTAAAATCATTCTTCGATATAAAAAGATTGGGTGCAACATAAATGTTATACGACACTTTGCATGCATGGTAGTTAACCCAATCACGGTTGACAACTTTGTTTCTCTCTTTAATTGCAAGCCGTTGGGTCAGGCCTAAGATTCTATGACGGTTCCAGCGAAAAGGCTTGCTGAGAATTAGAGAGATCCAATTCAATGTAATGTTGGCTGTAGTCTTATGCTCTGTCTCTGGTCGGGCCCATCGGAGTCTAACTGTTGATTTTCTTTTGCTCCAGCATTTCAGTTGTTTCTTGCTGTCGAGTCCTCACCGTTGTATCATCTCTGTGTGTTTTTAGCTCACCTGTCATGTAATGACGAGGTGAGCTTTTGGGATCACTTTTCCTCCGTCGTCCGTCGTGCGTCCGTCCGTAAACAATTTCTTCAAACGACATCTCCTCCTAAACCACTGATCGGATTTTGACCAAACTTCACAGGAATGATCCTTAGGTGGTCCCCTTTCAAAGTTGCTCAAATGGTTCCGATCCGTTGCACATCTAGGTCACGGGCGCCACAAATAGATTTTTTCACTGAAAACTTAAAAAATCTTCTTCTCTGAAACCACAAGGCCCAGGTCTTTGATATTTGGTATGAAGCTTCATCTAGAAGACCCCTACCAAGATTGTTCAAATTATAGTGTTGGGGCCAAAAATGCCCCGCCCCGGGGCCCTTTGGTTTTACATGGGCTTATATAGGGAAAATCTTTAAAAATCTTCTTCTCTGCAACCGCAAGGCCCAGGTCTTTGATATTTGGTATGAAGCTCCATCTAGTGGACCCCTACCAAGATTGTTCAAATTATAGTGCTGGGGCCTAAAATGCCCCCACCCCGGGGCCCTTTGGTTTTACATGGGCCTATATAGGGAAAATCTGTAAAAATCTTCTTCTCTGAAACCACAAGGCCCAGGTCTTTGATATTTGGTATGAAGCTTCATCTAGTGGACCCCTACCAAGATTGTTCAAATTATAGTGCTGGGGCCAAAAATGCCTCTGCCCCGGGGCCCTTTGGTTTTTCATGGGCTTATACAGGGAAATCTTTAAAAATCTTCTTCTCTGAAACTGCAAGGCCCATGTCTTTGATATTTGGTATGAAGCTTCATCTAGTGGACCCCTACCAAGATTGTTCAAATAATAGTGCTGGGGCCAAAAATGCCCCCGCCCGGGGCCCTTTGGTTTTACATGGTCTTATATGGGGAAAATCTTTAAAAATCTTCTTCTCTGAAACCGCAAGGCCCAGGTCTTTGATATTTGGTATGAAGCTTCTTCTAGTGGACCCCTACTAAGATTGTTCAAATTATAGTGCAATGGCCACAAATGCCCCCGCCTTGGGGCCCTTTGGTTTATCATAGGCTTATATAGGGAACATCTTTAAAAATCTTCTACTCTGAAACCACAAGGCCTAGGTCTTTGCTATTTAGTAAGAAGCTTCATCTAGTGGACCCCTACCAAGATTGTTCAAATTTTAGTGCTGGTGCCAAAAATGCCCTCGTCCCGGGGCCCTTGGGTTTTACATGGGCTTATATTGGGAAAATCTTAAAAAATCTTCTTCTTTGAAACCGCAAGGCCCAGGTCTTTGATATTTTGTATGAAGCTTCATCTTGTAAACCTCTACCAAGATTGTTCAAATTATAGCCCTGTTGCCAAAAATGCCCCCGCTCCGGTGCCCTTTGGTTTTACATAGGCTTATATCGGGAAAATCTTGAAAAATCTTCTTCTGAAACCACAAGGCTTAGGTCTATGATATTTGGTATGATTGTTCAAATTATAGCCCTGAGACCAAAAATGCCAAAAATAGATTTTTTTCACCGAAAACATAAAAAATCTTCTTCTGTGAAACCACAAGGCCTAGGTCTTTGATATTTGGTGTGAAATTGCATCTAGTGGACCCTTATCAAGATTGTTCAAATTATAGCGCTGGGGCCAAAAATGCCCCCGCCACGTGGCCCTTTGGTTTTACATAGACTTATATAGGGAAATCTTTGAAAATTTTCTTCTCCGAAACTGCAAGGCCCATGTCTTTGATATTTGGTAAGGAGCTTCATCTAGTGGACCTCTACCAAGATTGTTCACATTATAGCCCCCAGGAAACAAATGCCCCCGCCCCGGAGCCCTTTGGTTTTACATAGACTTATATAGAGAATCTTTGAAAATCTTCTGTGAAACAGCAAGAGCCAGGTCTTTGTTATTTAGTGTGAAGCTTCATATAGTGGACCTCTATCAAGACTGTTTAAATTATAGCCCTGATGCCAAAAATGCCCCCGCCCCGGGGCCATTTGGTTTTACATAGGCTTATGTAGGGAATATCTTTAAAAAAATCTTCTTCTCTGAAACCTCAAGGCCCAGGTCTTTGATATTTGGTGTGTAGCTCCATCTAGTGGACCTTTGCCAAGATTGTTCAAATTATAGCCTTTGTTGATATTTGGTATGAAGCTTCACCTTTTTAGACCTCCCTCAACAATATGCACATTATAGCCCTGGGGTCCATTATGTCCCTCCCCGGGGCCCACTTGTTACTCTATGGATCAGGTGAGCGATCCAGGGCCATCATGGCCCTCTTGTTTTATATTTTATGTTCACGAAGATGTTGTACTGATGAGTTAGGGGGCCTTGATGCGGACTGAACAATTTATTTGATTAAATCGAGACGGAAGTAAGGGCGACGATTTTGGCCACGTAAAATCGATTTAAGCCCCTAGTGGAATTCGTTTCACTGACCGTTCCAATGCCGTTCTTCTGTCGCCGTTTATTTTGTTATGGTTTGTATTTGGGTGTTTGTGTCGCTTTTAATATTTTGTTTTGGATAGCGAATTGGCCATTCTGTGGGAAAGTAACTGTCCTTTTGGCTTTCCGCTATTGATGTATCCATGATTGTCTGTTGTTTCATGTTTGTGCTTCTTTCGCTTTGGTGTCTCTGATGGGAGATGTGGGTTGTGTCGATTCCTGATCATTGCATTCACTTCTATTTTACCAGTACTGTATTAGGAGAAAGTATTTCTTTAATATACTAGAGACGTGTAAACATAAGTTCCCCTTTTTTATAAGTGCTTTATTATCTCTGTTCTCTCCACGGTAACTGATAACACTTGAAACAAGCTTTCCTTAACTTTTTTGTCCTGACTGTTTTCAGTTACCACGGAGAGTACAACTGCAGCGAAAGAAATAATTGAAAGGAAAACCTATAGATATTTCCACAATATCGACACACTGCTGGCTGGCGTTCCATGGCGGCAATAAATAATTTTACAGGTTTACAGGTAAAATGGCAAATAAATATATGCTGATTATATATTACTAGCAGCAATACTGATTAATACATGCATTTTGTTTATGGAAACCCGTGTCCGTGGAAGCTAACATTTTTGCATTCGTCCGTGGAAGCTAACATTCTTAATCATATCCGTGGAAGCTATCGTTTTCAATCCGTGTCCGTGGAATCTAACATTTAAGACTCGTGCACATGTAGGCTATTTTTATTTTCTGTATGTTGCACATCTGGAGCATCGGTAACATTATGCCGTGATTTGCTGTCCGTTTTCCGTCTATCGTCTGCATGTAAACCCGTCACTCGTAAAATTCACAATTTCGACATATCCAGAACCGTGTTAGATGCAGGTGAAATTTGGTGAGGGCATTCGGGCGACATGTAGATTACAAATTAAATCGTTGCGTTCTGATATCTAAGATGGTTCGGACGGCCCCGCCCATCGGGGCTTGAAGAAATAGATGGGCAGCATTATGTTTCGCGGCAGAGTTGAAACCGACCCGCATACAAGTAAACATACATGTATGAATTTTGCAAAAATCGCTTTTTTGTGGATCAGGGCTTTTTTTGTCCTGATAAGAATCTGAGCACATACAGGCTACTTTACATATTTTGCACATAGACCGGGCCTTTATGTTGTCGCATATGCAGGTAAATCATGTGATGGCGTCATTTGGTTATATGTTCTAGTCCTTTGGAATCATTTATTGGACTGTGGGATTTAATAGGAAACAGTTGAGGGTCACTGATGAGGCCTGGTTGGTCGAAACAAGCTAGTCGGGCCCAGAAAAAATCTTGCACACCCCATAGTTTTCAGTTCCAAAGGACTACCCCATTTTTCAGAAAATTATCGAAAACGTGTCTGACTGATGATCGATCCCCGCCTGTTCGGCAACATTGAAATCTTTTCTTCGGTAATTCTCTCTCTTCTGCTGATTCAAGAAAGGCAGGTGTCAGCCTCTGGCAAAATAATTTCCACAGTTCTGGTTGACTATCTATGAATAAATAAATTAGTTAGATCCTTTGGACGCAAAGAGTGACACCAAATAAACGAAAATAGCCGACTGGTTTTATTGAGTCTATTCATGACCAGTACTGAAATGTGCAACAACGGCCAAGCCCTCTAGCACCAACTAAAGCACTCTATTTTCAATATTATTCTAATTGAACTCAATGAGAAAATATAATCTGCACTATTATGATGTACGGGGAGACTTTGTACGGCCGACACAGGGCATAACAGCAGCTGCAGTGAAGATAAATAAGTTCTCTAAATGAACCCAATTATCCCAAAGGACCAGAAAATATAATCTGCACTAGGATGATGTACGGAGAGACTTTTTACGGCCGCCACATGGTACAACAGTAGCTGCAGTGAATATAAAATGTGGTTACGTAAACTGTCTTGCTCGATATAACTTAGTGTTGACTAGGACGTGCAACTCCAAGCAAACCAAACGAAAATACGTCGACAGATTGAAAAAACACTCGCTTTTATTGTAGACCTGTTATAGATTTAAATACTGACCCTCTTCTCATTTTCGGAAGTCACTCTTCATAGTCGGCGACATTCTTTCGTGGAAACTGATTACGAAATCTTTTCTACGGTCATTCTCTCCCTTCTGCTGTTTCAAGAAGGGCAATTGTCAGCTTCCGGCGAAAGTATGTGCACTGCATCGGGTAACCGCTTATGTATAAGCCTGCCCAGGAAAAGTATGGATGAAGTAAACTGACCGGCTCAAAAATGACCTAAAATAGTGTATAATTGGCCGTTAAACTCCAGTACAAACAAACGATCTTCGTAGAGTCAAATGGAACATCGCTGAACCACACTGAACAAATGGCGAGTTGCTCATTGAACTAGAAAGCAACTGACACGATACAAATCTTCGTTTAGAGAAAAAATGCAACCTTTGTTTTTGTTAAACAATTTACTCTAATTTTGAATATATATAAACAAGTTTATCACATTGAAAAAAAAAAAGAACTCCGTGTAGCTTAAAAGAGAGAAGATATGCATATCAAGCGTGTGTTTGTAAATCTACTATACCCTTCGGGAAAGATCTTACGTGGAACCTATCTTACTTTGCTCGTGGCCGAAGTCCGTGCACGCTATTATTCTATTACTTTTTTCTCCTCCAACACTCCAACGAGGGATTTTCTGCTGCTGTAAAAGGGATGGGTGAAGGTAAGTGACGAAAGTGCTTCAAAGCGAACCTGTTTTCAGGACGTTTCTTCTGTGGGCTATGAAAAAAAGAGGATTTTCTTGAACTTTCCATGTTCGCTAACAGTCAGTTTTTCGGTGTTTTGTCCCAAGTGTTCTCGGTAACCATGGTAAGCACACAGAAAATGAAAGTAGACAAAGAAATGGAAATTTATAGTTTGGCACGTCATGATGTAAAAAGTGGCATGTGAACTGTACGGGTTGGGAGCTCATGTGAGACATATATTGTTACCAGCGAGCAAACACAGCACAGACACTGGTATGTGAGCAAGCATGTGTTATCATAAGAAATAAGACATTCTAATACAAGATCTCTGCTCATTTTTTATCTCTTTTCGCAGGACAGGTGTAAGATAAGCTCTCATTTAAGGACGCAAGTTTAAACGTAGGTCATCACTTTTGTCTGTGTAGTATCTCTGAGCACAATGCTGTTCTTAGTTTTCATAGCTTCGTGCTTGGCTGCATCAAATGCAATGGTATGCTTCCATGGGATTTGTGATCATATCAAAAAGCCAGATACATTGAAATGTGAGGGCGAGGTAATTAAGAACGGAGGATTTTGTGGTTGCTACGACGTCTGTGCTAAGGTAAATAGAACTTATTAACCCTTATCTTGTTGAATATTCATTTAAGCCACACCCATTTCTGTCTATCAACCAATCAAATTACTCGATGTAATTTATTGCTACAAATTTATAAACTGAATGCCATCTGATCTGGATCTACACTGTTGCAAAGAGAGGGGTTGTCGTGAACAGCAAGATAAGGGTTAATGAAATTAGGGGGATTTTTTTTTTAAACATTCACTGAAGCATGAACAGAAACGGATCGCGAGCAAAGTTTAAACGAACCCCCGGCGAACTTAACATTGCCCGTGATCCGGGGCCAGTTGTTCAAAGCATCGTTAGCTTAACGAGCTCGTTAATGGTCATATTGTTAACGCTTCTAGAAAGTACAATATCGTAAATTTTGGTATTTTTGCTGAAAAAATATGAGCAGCTTTTGCGTCCGCAAAAGCTGCTCAATTTTTTTCAGCAAAAAATTCAGCATATTTGCCATATTGAATGATCAAAGTTTTAACGATACGTTAACTAACGACGTCGTTAGTTTTGAACAACCGGCCCCCGATGTTATTCACAGTTCAGTGAAACGTAAAAAAAACCATCAGTTATATTTACAGTAAACCTATTTTCAATCCATTATTTGAGGAAAAATATAATTTGAGTGGCTGACTTTTTGCAACAAGTGTAGGCCCTGATCAGACGCAGCGGTCTGCGGTGTCTGATCTGAGCCTGTACTGCTTGCTAATTACTCATTCTAGGGGTTTTCGGTACAAAATGGGTTAACGGCCAACTTGGCATATTAGGGCTAGCTGCATGACTTTATGCGTAATTAAGTTTTCAAAATTATCTATGGCGTTCGTTGTCGTACCGTTGAAATATCGATCATTTAAACTTATATGTGAAGCCTTTGCATTGAATATCAGGGGCTAGTTGTAACGAGTTGTTCGACACTAACGATATCGTTAGCCATAATTTTTTTTTGGGGGGTGGGGGGGTGGGGGGGGTTCAACGGCCCTTTCAAGGTCAATTCCCTTATATCCAGCCGATTGTTAAGCAGAGGTGGGCGAAAACCGGATTAACTTTAGAAAGACCACCTGACCTTCCGTTGCAGAACTAGGTGTCTCGCATGTGACCCGAGCCAGCTAGGCTGAAAGAGTCAGCGCTCTTAACCAGTAGGCCACGGAAGCCCCGTTAGTTGGTGTATCGTTTGAATATGGCAAATATACTAATATTTTTGCTGAAAAAAAAAATGTGAACAGACGTTTTCTGGAAAAATATAAAAATAAATAAATAAATAAATAATAGAAAACAACAACAGTTTTAGATATTGTACTTTCCAGACCAGCTTTTTCTTTAGGTACTTACTAAAACAGCTTTTTCTTTAAGCTAACACTATATTTGAACAACTCACATCACACCACATGTCTCTTCTTATGACACCTGGTCTCTTCTGTGCCTTTGTTGACCTTTATGACAAACTCATGACAATAACTCATCAGTGTGACGAAATGCATTCTTTCATCTCCATTTTTTAAGGACAATTTGCGATATATTTCTTATTTGTACTCCAAACCCAGACTGTGGGTGCTCGATAGACCATTGAACTTTTAACCCGAGGTCAAATCAGCGACCTTACAATAACAACCTTTTAATCCGAGGTCATCTTTTCCAATATCCAATATGGTCGCCATCAAGTAGGTCATCGATTACGTCATCTTTGTTTGGCACCAAACCGCCGCCAATACTACTAATAGGCAAGTATATATTTTTTCTTTCAGCAAGAGGGCGAGGAATGTACAGCTACAGGGATCCGAGGAAGACCCCCAATAGGAACATGCGACAAAGGGTTGACATGTGTCCATCAGCCACATATGATAATTGGTGCTGGCAAATGTGTTAAAGAGGCCCAGAAGGGAGGTTCGTAAAGTCTTTATTTTAGTGACTTTGGAATGTACATAAATTTAATTGTTTGATTTGAGGTTTAACGTCCCTGTCAACACTGTAAAGGCCATTTTGGAGACGTTGCTTCCAATTTTTGTGGGACTTTTACCCGACATTGAGATGAAATGACATCTCAAGCCCTGCCGCCCTAAGCGTAAGCGGTTTACCAGTACTCGTTTGGGAGTCGGTCTCAGCTCTGCGTGGAGGCATCATGCAGCCCATCTATTTCTTCAAGCACCCGTGAGCGGGGGCCGGAAATCTCGATAAATCTACATAGAGAGGTCTGCATATAACATTTGAGCCAGCGCACGACAAAACCTACAATAAGACATGTGCGCCCATCGAAGACTCAGATCAGCCTGCGAATCCATATTGTCTAACCAGAGACTTGTCTTGCTGCATGAAGTAGCATTGGACCATTCGCTATCCTTAGAGCGCACAACGAAGACTCTGAGTCTTCGTTGGGCGCTCATGTCTTATTGTAGTTTTTGTCATGCACTGGCTCATTTCTAAGAGGAAAACGCCTGTAGAGCCACTGAGTTGCAACTCCAATTCGCCACGAGACCGCGTATTAAACACCCAATTTTATATAGATCGGGGTTTGCTGGGTGGGGGTGCTTACATCTTTCTCTTTTTTCTGCCCAACCCCCCCCCCCCCCCCCCCCCACAAAGATATAGTGTGGGTAGTCGTTAAATCCACCTAATTGGGGCAGTTCTCACGAGCACCTACAATCTATTGCTCCCAAATAGATAATGGGTATACTCGTTAGAAACGCCTAATTATGGTGGTTCTTACGAGTACCCACACTCTATATTTGGAGCAGAAAGTTCCTAAACATAGATTTTGGGTACACGTTAAAACTGCCTCATAAAGGTGGTTCTAACGAGCAGACACATTACAAAAACATGCCTATCAAAACAAATTATCATTTTTTCGGCCAAACAATGGAAATTTTAAGATGAAAAATTGTGATATTTTTCTGATTTCTGCTCAAAACATAGATTGCGGGGTCTCGATAGAACCGCCTCGTCGCCGCCTCGACGAGGCGGTTCTATCGAGTACCCACACTCTATGTTTTTGAGCAGAAATAAGGAAAATAATGTTTACCCCTGTAAACCCCAGTTTTACTATAAAAAAGTGGGGTTCGTGGGGGGTTAAAATTATATAGGCGTGTTTTCCTGATGAGATTTTATATTGGTGCAGAAAGAACAAAAACTATAACAAACCCTCTCTGATACAGATAAATGTTATTCGAAAACGGGGTTTCGGTCTTACGAAAACATGCCTATACAAATACATTGTAAATTTTGCCACAGGAAAAACGAATATTTTAACATGAAAAAAATGTGATACTTTTCTTGTTGTTTTTTTTTCTGCCCGAAATATAGATTTTACAGCAGAAATAAGAAAAATACAATGTAAATGTTTACCACGGCAAAACAAAGTTTTACTATATATAAGTGGGGTTCAAGGGGGTCAGAGTTATATAGGCGTGTGTTTGTGATGAAATTTTCAGCAGAAAAATGTCAGGTTTTAGCCATAAATGAATGTACTACGTCACGCGGATGTACTTTCCTCATGACAGTAAGTAAGTAAAGTAAGTAAGTAGACTTTATTTATACAGGGTTACTCAGTTGGCATAGCAAATCTAGCCAATCAGTACTGTCAGTGATGGGTGTAAATTTGAAGAGCCTTTACAAATGCCTTAGCAAACAATGTAGATCCAGATAACAGTTATTCCAGATCAACACTATTTGCTGCTGTGTGAATGATTTGACAAACACATTATTTCAAACTCCAGAAACTCAGGACCCCTCACTAAATTATCCCCCAATTGAAAGTTTTCCAATGAAAAAGTCCGATATTTTCTGTCCTGAACATGGGTTTCGTGCATTTGTTAGAACCGCCTCAGGAAGGCAGTTCTAACGAGTACCCATGATCTCTGTTTTTGAGCAATAATGAGAATAATAAGGTACACCCCTGAAGTGGGGTTTAAGTGGAGATTTAGAAATTCAAACCATCTTCATCCCAATTTTTTAAGACGGATACGCTCTAATTATGATATTTGACATATTTCTCTATGAAATTGTATTGATATAAAGGAATGCTGGTGCATATATAATTTCATACATTCTTTGGTTTTTCTAGTGTGTTGGTTATTCATTTTTATCATATGACGTCGCGTCTGAGAGTGTAATAACGCCATGTAATATTTTCGATAATCCACTAGTGGATTAAATATGCAAATTAGCTAGATACGTCCCGTAATGTTACATGTACGACGTCCATAACGATGTCGCGTTTACTAACGGCGGAATATTGACATTTTTTGTAAACAATCGAGAATAAAAAGTGTTTTAAATGTCATATGATAATTAGAATCTTGCATTCGTGCTCATGTATTATTGAATTTATTAAACTCGTCGAGGAAAAGGGATAAAATGCGAGGCTTTGCCTCGCATTTTATCCCTTTTCCTCGACGAGTTTAATAAATTCAATAATACATGAACACTCATGTAAGATCCTCTATATTTATTTATTTTGCGTTCATCATGTTCACAAATCTGTGAAATGAACGCCCCTGTAAACCCCACTTTATATGGAGAAAAGTGGGGTATACAGGGGTATACATTGTTTTTACTCGTAAATATAGATTTTTGGTTCTTGTCAGAACCTAACGAGCATCCACAATCTATGTCTGGAGCTCAAATAATATAGAAGAATATCGTCGTTAAAAAAGCTGGTTTTACAGGTATTGAAGACGCCATTACAGCACATTGAGCAAGCACGCCTATTTAAATATACAGTAAAACCTCCACTAATGGTCACCCCTGCTTAGCAGCCACCTCACTTCAGCAGCCACAATAATTCCTCCCATAGCTTTTTACTATATATTTGACCCTTGCTCAGCAGCCACCTCTCTCCTCCAGTCAGTAGCCACTTTACCAAATCTAAATTCCTTCTATTAAACACCCAGAGTTAACTCAATAGCAAAAAATCGGATGTAATATAGGAATTTCTCTTCTGGTTTATTAGTTTACTTATATCAATATTTATTTTTCTCAAAACTACCATTGTGATATATGCATAAATACAATATAAGCATGTGAAAACAAACATGAATGATGGAGAGGTGTCAGATGACACCTCTCCATCATTTATTTTTGTTTTAATACATCTATATTGAGCTGTGTTCAATAATCACATTTTTTGTCTGTCGATAAAAAGCCATACATCATCTCAGACATTTCCCTCTGTTGAACAGCCACCTCCCTTAAACATCCAGTTTTGGAGTTTTCCAGGATGGCTGTTTAATGGAGGTTATACTGTACCACAAAAATGTGTGTGTGTGTTGGGGACGGGGGTGGGGTTCAGATAAAAAATCTGATAGTTTTCCTATTTCTAGCTGCTTAAAATATAAGTCGTGGCGGATGAGTACCCAGAATTATTTTTTAAGCATAAAAATAAGAAATCAGAAAAAAATAATGTATACCCCTGTAGACCCCAGTTTTACTTAATAAAGTGGGATTAAGAGGGCCAAAATTATATGGGCTTGTATTCATGAACTAGCTGACTAACTCACAGTTTGTTTTCCTGTATACGTAGGCGCTGTGAATAATGGTTCCGTGTGCTTCTAAAGAAAGAAAAAAAGGAACTTATTGGGAGTACCTTCTTTCTTTTCATCCTTATGACATTGCCGTCAATGATTTTACTCTCATTTAAGGGAAATGGATACACTTTCAGGGGAGGCAACTCCTGCAAAAGAATTTGTATCTCATATCAATAGGGGTCAACTCTTAAAGGAAAGAATTTGCTCCTGCGGAGCAAATTCTTTCATTTAAGAGTAGACCTTTTTTCTGCGGGAAAAAGTTTAAAGAAAAGCAATAAGGAAATGCCGAAAGTTGTCTCCCTTTGAACAATGGCGGAAAAATCTGCCTTTGACGGTTTGTAACGAAAGGGTATTACTATATGACAACTGTCAATAACTTCAGCTTCATTTTCATTTGTATATCTATATTGGTTTTGAAATTAAGATGAAAACAAAGACGAAAAAAAAAAATATATATATATTTTTTTTTTTTTTCAAAAGGCAATAACTCTCAGAGTATTATAGCTAGAGTTAAGTAGCTTGCCATGAACTTGTTTAATGTTGTTATGATCTTACCTTTAAAGGTTGAAAATGATGCATTTGAAGGTTAGTGGAAATCTTTCCACTGACCGTTCCAAGGCGGTTCTTCTGTGGCGATTTATTTATGTTGTTGTTTGTTACTTATTGTGTGAATCACTTGTGTCTTTTAATTTTGGATGGCCATTTGGCCATTTTGTGGGAAAGTAACTGTCCTTATGGCCTTCCTTTGTTTAGGTTTCCATTATGGTCTGGTCGCTTAATGTTTGTATTTCTTTCCCTTTGGTGTCTTTGGTGGGTGGAGTAAGTTAATTATATCGATTCCTGATCTTTGTTTTACTTCTACTTTGTAAACATGAAAAATGTTGATGGAGAGACGATCAGCTGGACAGACCGATGGACGGATGGATGGATGGACGGACAGACAGACAGGTCATTACTATAGGGCAACTGTCAGTAACTATAGGAAGTTTCATTTGAATATGTATAGCGGTTTTAAAATAAAGATGAATAAAGACGACAAAAGCTAAATTTTTAACTTTTTCAAGGGCCATAACTCTGAGAGTATTGATACTACAGTTACGTAACTTGTCATAAAATTGTGTAATGATAATGAGACCATATATATAAAGTTTGAAGTTGATAGGTTTGACGGTTTGTAAGTTATCAAGAAAAAACATGAACAGCTGATTTTCTTTAAGTTTTTGAAAGGGCCATAACTCTGAGAGTATTGAAGCTACAGTTAGGTAACTTGCCATTAAATTGTGTAATGATGATGAGACCATATATTTAAAGTTAAAATTGATAGGTTTGACGGTTTGTAAGTTATGAAGAAAAAACATGAAAAATGTGGACATTTTTTAAGTTTTTCAAAGGGCCATAACTCTGAGAATATTGTAGCTAGATTTACGTAACTTGCAATGAAATTGTGTAATGATATTGTGACTTTATATTTAAAGTTTGAAGTTGATGCGTCTGACGGTTTTTAAGTTATTAAGAAAAAACATAAAAAACGTGGACGGACGGACGGACAGGGTGATTACTATAGAGCACCCGCAAATACATTTGCGGAGCCCTAACTATATTGTTCACAAAAAAGTAGGTGATATTTTACTAATAAAACGTTACCTGGCCAAGATGCATTTAATTCAAAGAACTATCAAATATCCATAAATTGAACCACACATTAATTCCAATGTAGCGACACGGCGACCAATCTTCTAGGCGACAACGCCATTTTTCACAAGCCCTAAAAACGTGTTGGACCGCCTCGATTGTCACAGCAGGCAATGAATCATCGTCGGATACTTCCAATTAGTCTACGAATCGTGAACTGAGGGATCCTTCGCCACTCTTCTTGAAGTGCTGCACCAAGCTCACCCAGGGTCCCTTGGAGGCAAATCGTGGCTTCGGACTCGTTTCCCGGTGATGGCACATACGTTTTTGATGTGAGATACGTCTAGACCCATCGCAGGCCATGGTATTGTCCGAATACTTTAAAATTTGCCGTATGACGACGCGTGCCCGATGAGCCTAGCGTTATCGTCCTGAAAGATGAATCCAGAACCGTGGCGTCGAACAAACGGTATCACGTGAGGAGCCAACACATTATCACGCTAGTATAGTCCTGTAACTCTGCTTTGGCAACTCTGCTTTGGCACACATGTATGTATGTTTTTTCAAGGCATGGTGTTCCCTACACATGCCATATCGGAACCGGATCCATATCCATCATGAACAACTCTAGCCGGGTCTGTATATCGTTCACCAGTACGACGCCAGACTCTTCTAGGACCATCACGAAAGTCCAAGTTAAACCGAATTCGTCACTGAACAAAACGTGAGACCACAAATTAATGTTCCTGTGTACATCACGCAAAACTAGCTCTACGGTGCCTAGCTTTCAACGGCAGTACAACTTGCAGACGCCGTGCCGTAAGGTCACTCGAGTGAAAGCGATTACGGATCGTCTGTCTAGAGACATTAACCCCTCTTCCTCGGCACAAGTATTTCTGGAAATCTGTTGACGTTAGTCTTCGGTTGCGTAGCGCTTGATTGACAACAAGGCGGTAATCGCATCCGCTAGTACTCTTCTGGAGTCCACTTTTCTGCAAATCCGCTACTGCTCCTGCCCTACGATAGTGTGACCATAGTCGACTGACAACTGACTGTGACGTATTCATATTATTTGCCGTCTGCAACTGCGTACTTCCGGATTGGAGCATACCAAAGGTTCTCCAACGTCGCCCCCTCCCCCCCCCCCCCGCCGTTAGGTGAATCATGGTTCTAATAACGAATTTGTTTATGAAATCGTTTCATACAACACGTCAACAGTCGATACAGAAAGTTTGATCGAAGTCTCGCATCAATAAACCGGTCTGTCACCAATGTTAAAATTCACGTGCTACCCCACGTACAATTTATGCCCCTGTGCTGCGCCACCCCGAGCATAAATATCATACTGCTCAACGACAGAATATACACAGATGATAGTCAATTGGCATGGTATACTCGATATCTGATTACTTCTAATGTTAAGGTTAATTGGTTCGAACTAACCTGATTATCCCCTACTTTTTGTGAACAGTGTATTTTAAAGGGTTGCTTTTCCTGCAAGTGAAATCGTACTTCTAAATACATGTACTTATTTGTTTTTCAGTAAGGGATACTCGTACCTTATGCGAACAGAGGCGTATAGCGGCCATGATCAGTACGATTGTTTATAAAGGTCAGTGGTTCCCCAAATGTGACATCAAGGGTCTATTTCAAGCACAACAGTGCGATAACACAGGTAAGTGACGAACTACAGCAATGCTTTTGAATTAAGAAATAGATCAGCTCTAACTGTGATTTGTTGTGTAATAAATCAAAGTTTGGAGGTCAGTTGTAAAGTAGACAAATCACGAGCGCGTAGCGCGCGTGATTTGTCTACTTACAACTGACCGACAAACTGTGATTTATTACCCAACAAATCACTGGCTAGAGCTGATCTATTTCGATTCTAACACGCTGAAAATCGGCAATAATGTTGTTGTTTCCTTCAAAAGCTCACAACTTTTCGCCATTGTTAGAAGAAATCCCGCTAAAATTATCGACTGAAACACATGCATTTATATCCATTTCTTACGTTTTCGATGCGAGAAAATGACGTTACACCGTCTAACGTTAAGGAAATCGACTAGTGACGTCATAAATTTACAGTTTTTAATGACATCACTCGTCACGCTCTTCCGAGCTGTGATTTGTTACAGAATAAAACATAGTTATTTTCCATTGCCTGTATAGGCGCGCTGTGTTAGAATGTGTTTTAAACGCAACCTCTGATTGAATAAAGTCATTTTTCTGTAACGTCGCTTTTGATTGGTTGAGATTCGGTTTGTGCAGCCAACAACTCTTAGGTTTTCAACCTTATAAATGAATGACTGCATTAATACATTGCAAAGGTAAATTGTCTTTAACCCATTGTATGCTAGTGGACGTTTCCTTTGCTATATGTTGGACAAGTTCATTTGTCATATAAGGGATGGCAGGCCTATTTTTTCGTTCTTATTCTGTTATGTACGGAAAGTTATGTTAGCAAATAGTACAGGCATTGATCAGACGGCGTCTGATCTGGGCCTGTAATGTTTTCCAAGGTACCCTTTCAGGGGTTTCCCGCATGCAATGGATTAACGTTTCAACACAAGGCTCAGTGAAACGAACTAAACCCAAGCGGCACTTCTGATAGCGAATAGTCTTTTCAAAAAAATGAGGGCAGTGTAGTTATTTGATTTATAACGGTTTCTTGCATACTCACAGTATGGGAGCGGAAGTGAACGGCCATTTGCGATTGAACAGCACTTGCGATTTGTACAGTGGACGATCAGTCACTTGCGATATAACATTATCACGTGGTATCTCAAATATGTAAACACAGACGCCATTAGCGTGAGTTTTTGGTTATTACTTTTATTTGTGTAAGTTGTAAATATATTTGCCCCTTTCCCGGAAATAATTTCGTTGGTATCATTGATCCTATCGGTGGACATAACGATGGTGATCAGTTGACATGTGTTTCTCTGTTGCTGACATACGTTACTAAAAGTGGTTTAAATGACGGATGGATATTTAGAGGCCACTTCTTTGAGTTTCTCTGACATCTTTAATAAACTATAAAGCCTACTGAGAAAAAGGATGTTTACACTGATGCAAAATACGGCAGCTAAATCTTAACTTGCATTCCCATCACTTTTCATCATCTGAACGGTCACTTGACATTGGATTGAAAAATCCCTTGCGATCTGTAATAATTGGAGTTGAACAGTCACTTGCCAAATTGATCATTTAAATTGAACAGTCACTTGCGATGGTGATTTCACAAATAACACTTTTGTGATTTAGGGTCATCCTAAGAAGTCTTATCAGATACTGACATCAAATAACCAAAACACTTCCTTTTTTACCACTGCAGAAAAGTGCTCAGGACATTGCTACTGTTTCATCAGCATGATGCGGAACTCTTTTCACTTCTTCATGTTCAAGTGATAACACACGTTTTTTTTATTTGAGGTGCTACGACCCAGTCAACACTATTCAGGTCATCTTGCAGACGTTGCTTCCAATGTTGTGGCTTTTAACCGACACTGAGATGAAATGACATCTCAGCCCATACCACCCAAACAAACTAATAAGGTTTATATGCAGGGACGGACCGACTCGCACCACTTTGCCAGGGCAGGCGACGATCTTCTGAGCGGTCTACAAGTACTCATGTGCGATCGGTTTCAGCTCTGCCTGGAAGAACAGTGCATCCTAGTCTCCGATGGACATAGGCTAAAGACCCGATTACATCTTTTCTTTGACATATTTCAGTAACGTTTAATTACTTTTAACATAACTCACAAAGCATTAAAATTTACTTCATTCATTATGTGAATTGCAAAAAAAAAAAAAAAAAAAAACTTACAAGTATTCTGTTATCGGACTCGGATTTTTTTTTTCAATCAAAATGGTGTGCAAGTTATTCCTTGTCCTGCGTTTTCGCCGGATTTAAACCCAATCGAGCACCTTTGTGACCAGCTCGGAAAACGTGTGTACAGCCGACATCATCCGCAAATCAAACGTCAGCAGCTTGCCATGGCGGTACATGAAGAATGGGACAACATCACAAAAGACCAGATACAGCGTTTAATTCGCAGCAAGCAACACTTGATGGTATGGTGGACATACCCGATATTACGATATGTGGTTTTGATTTGTGTGTGTGTGGACTTATTCCAGTCTCCAATGAAACGCACTCTGTAGTGAGTCTGTGGATAAGTTAGTGATATTCATTTAACGTGATCAAATGCTGCAAATATTGTGAATCGATTAAAATTTGAGGGGTTGTGTTTTCATTGAATCCGAGTATATCTCAAAGGGTATTGGATATATGGTGACACAAGGCGGCCATACTGTTATCTTTGAAGGGGAGATACCTAGAATACAACAATACCAAGAGTTGTGTTTCTTTGTCATGACATGCCTTCTATAACTTGTATTCAATTGTGCCAAGTTCCATTAGTATATCTCAAAGATTATTGGAGTAAGGGCCACTATAATGTTATAGTGTCAGGGGAGATAACTCCCAAAACAAGTGCACCCAGAGTTGTAATCCATGCGCATGACACGCCCGCTTAACCTCACGTATATCTATACCAAGTGATATCGCGGCCCCCGCCCATCGTGGCTTGAAGAAATATATTTGCTGCATGATGCTTCCACGCAGAGCTGAATCTGACACCCACATGATTACTGGTAGACCGCTTAGAGGATCTAAGCCTGCCCAGGCAAAGCGGTGCGCCTGAGTCGGACCGTCCATGCTTATAAACCCTGTTGGTTTCATAGGGCGACAGGGCTTGAGATGTCATTTCAGCTGAATGTCGGGCAAAAGTCCCATAAAATTGGAAGCAACGTCTCCAAAATGACCTATACAGTGTTGATGGGGACGTTAAACCTCAAATCAAACAAACAACAACGAAGAGACATCAATATAGCGCCTAGGTATTGGAGATATGATGATCACAAGGTAGAGATTCTACTTTATTGGAAGGGGCATAACTAAAAACATCATGGCAACCAGAGTTGTGGTTCTTGTGCAGCATGACACGCCGGGTCAGCGTTGTGAACAATTGTGCCAGGTACCATCAATATATCTCAAAGGATATTGGAGTTATGACCATCACAATGTAGGGACTCTATTGTATCTGAAGGGGAGGTAACTAAAAAAGACATGGCACCCAGAGGTGTTGTTCTTGCACATGACACGCCGTCTCAGCCTAGTGAACAATTGTGCCAGGTACCATCAATATGTCTCAAGCAGGAATAATGGCCATCACAAAGTTGTCATTCTATTTTATTGGAAGGGGAACTAACTCAAAAACTATCATGGCAAATAGTGTTGTGGCACTTGCGCATGGCACGCCGTCTCAGCCTTGTGAACAATCAATAAATCTCAAAGTGTTTTGGAGAAATGGCCATCACAAGGTTTCGTCTACGGAAGGACGGACGAACGGACGGACGCCAGGCTGATCGCTATATACCCCGAACCTATTCGGTCTGGGTATAATAAAAATATCGTTTGGTCATTGGAACAGCCTACCAGTGACGCCAGCAACAGAATGATGAGCTACCGCCGGAGATGCCAAGGTTAGCCTGCATTTTGCCGGTACTCTGGCCTTTGTAAAGACCACCTGGTCAGATATTCTAACTGGCACTGGCTATGGGACACGGTTTACAGGTCGAAAATGACCACCTTCCATAGCCGCGATGTGCAGCCTGCTATTTTTCTGACCGGTTATCCAAATTTCTGTAACTTACAGACCACTTTCCTTTTATTGCACCGTGCCTGAGACGAGAGTGGTGCATTGGTCCAAATGTATCACTCCGTGCCAAAGCCTTTAAGAAAGTGGAACAACTAATTCTGGACATATTCTAGGGGTAGCTCCTATGTGCTTATAGCGCCCGGTTACCTTAAAAACCTGTCACCGACAACGTGGTGATTCCGTGTTAAACCCTACGTCTATAATGCCTACTCCCATGGGCGCCCAATGACGAGTGAGTCCATCAGTCACAGGAACGTCGTCTAGAAAGCGTTTCCTTGCGTATACCAGCAATTAAGTATTCTATGTTGTCTGGTCTCCGTGGGATTGTGGATAAGAGCACTGACTCTTAATTATTAGGTCTATCAAATCTATAGTTCGAAGCTCGCTCGGGTTATATGTGAGATTCCAGTTTTGCAACGGAAAGTCATGCGACTTTTCTTCGGGTACCCTGGTATTCTTGTCAGGGCCGTTAAAGAGCAACACAAATAAATAAATATAAATAAACAGCAGTGTGTGTGTGTGCGCGCACGTGCGCGTGTGTGCTCTTTGTTTGTTTGTTTGTATTGGAGTTTAATGGACCCGTCAACACTGTTTCAGGTCATTTTTGACCTGGTCAGTTTACCTATCCACAATTTTCCTGGGGAGGCTTATACGTAAGCGGTTAACCAGCACAGTGCACATTCTTTCGCGAGAAACTGACAACTGCCCTTCTTGAATCAGCGGAAGGGAGATTGGTTGGTTGATTTGAGGTTTAACGTCCCCGTCAACACTGTAAAGGTCATTTTGGAGACGTTGCTTCCAATTTTGTGGGACTTTTACCCGACACTGAGATGAAATGACATCTCAAGCCCTGTCGCCCAATGAAACCAATAGGGTTTATAAGCATGGACGGTCCGCCTCGCACCGCGGTTCCTGGACAGGCTTAGATCCTCTAAGCGGTCTACCAGAACTAGTGTGCGGGCCGGATTCAGCTTTGCGTGGAAGCATCATGCAGCCCATATATTTCTTCAAGCCCCTATGGGCGGGGGCTAGCGGAAGGGAGAGAATGTCCGTAGAAAAGACATCATGATCAATCTCCACGAAAGAATGTTATCGAACCCGCGTCCTCCTGCTCACCAGTCAGACGCGCATCTGTATTTTACATCTTTGCCAGAAAAGAGGAGATACTGTGATACGTCAATACAGTATGAGTGAGTAGCGTGGAGATGGGGAATATAGGTGCGATTAAGCGAATGTTTGTTTTTGTTGAATTTGATGTTTAACGTCCCCATCAATACTATGTAGGTCATTTTGGAGACGTTGCTTCCAATTTTAAGGGTCTTTACTCGACACTGAGATGAAATGACATCTCAAGCCCTGTCACCCAATAAAACAAATATTGTTTACAAGCATGGACGGTCCGACTCGCACCGCATTGCCTGTGCAGGCTTTGACCCTCCAAGCGGTTTACCAGTACTCGTGTGCGGGCCGGATTCAGCTCTGCGTGGAAGCATCATGCAGCTTAAGCGAATGACTTCAGCATACTAACAAGTGACCGTTCAATCTAATCGCAATTGACCTGTACAATCCGAATACTTACAAAAGCAAGTGATCTGAACGGTTTGTTTTTTCTCCTGTGTCATACTTTTAACAGTCCTTCGATCTGATTTGCATTTTTGACGAAGTCTTTGATTTCTATTCAATCAGTGATACTATTGGAAGACTTAAATGCTAAATAACAAAGGACATGTCTACTGGCACACGTTTTATGCGTATTTACAGGTGTGTCAACCGGTTATAGCATAACGATAAACAAAGTGATCAACAATCTAGCTCTTCTCATGCCATCCAAAAATAGCACGTTTCTGCGGTTGGAATATGATAAAAACATCCATCTTACCATCAAGACATATAAATTGCACATAAGCGTTATGTTCGCGGAACCAAAATGAAATTCCTTGCCGTGTCAGCGAAAATATCATACAGCAAGTGACTGATCGTCCACTGTACAAATCGCAAGTGCTGTTCAATCGCAAATGGCCGTTCACTTCCGCTCCCATACTGTGATACTGAGAGGCAAGACAAATATTTGTTCAGTGAATTCAATGTAGGCTTCTGCCTATCTCCTACCCAGCCCCCCCCCCCCCCCCCCCCAGCACCCAGAGAGAGAGAGAGAGAGAGAGAGAGAGAGAGAGAGAGAGAGAGAGAGGGAGAGAGAGAGAAAGAGAGAGAGAGAGAGAGAGAGAGAGAGAGAGAGAGAGAGAGAGAGAGAGAGAGAGAGTTTGAGTTTTACGTCCCACAAATAACTAAGGTCATACGGAGCCGAGACCTCGGTTCTAAGACTCATCCGAAAGTCTGGAGAAGCCCGGGATCGATCCTGCGGCGACCCCTGGTTTACTAGGCGAGTAGCTGGGAGAGAGAGAGAGAGAGAGAGAGAGAGAGAGAGAGAGAGAGAGAGAGAGAGAGAGAGAGAGAGAGAGAGAGAGAGAGAGTGAGAGAGAGAGAAATGTTGATGCAGATATTGTTGTTATTGTTAATTATGATGATGACCATGATGGTGGTTGTGGTTCCAGTAGTCTTATCGTACTCCTCCTTGTCCAATATACAGTCGAACTTCAATGGCTCGAACACCTTTGGTACCTCGAAAATCTGTTCGAGACAGGGGCAGTTCGAGCCATTGAGGCTTGCTGCCAGGAGGCATAACGAGGTACTTTTGGACATATTATCGGTGTTCTGTAATGAAAATGTATGCTGTGTGTACTCATTAGAATCGCCTCATCGAGGCGATTCTAATGAGTACACACAGCATACATTTGCAAGATAAAAGACGAAAATGTCATAAATTATCTCGCACCATTTCTTATGTAGAGGACTTCTCTAGGGGCTCAAGAACGGGTTCGACTCAGCCATGGTAAACGAGCCATCGGTGTTCGAGCCATCGAAGTTCTACTGTAGTAAGTTTACTACTGATCGTTTTGCTGAAACTTTTGCATTACTAAAGCTAACCAGACCCATTTGCATCCGGGAAAAATGCAAAATCTACTCACATTTTTTTCGGCAATTATAAGAATCGTGTCAACGAGGCGATTGGAATCAGTACACACAACATACCTTTATTTTATAACAGATGGCAAAAGATATTTTACGGACCCCTCCCACCGGGGCTTGGCTGCATGATGCTTCCACGCACAACCGAAACCGACATGAGTATTGGTAAATTTCTTAGAGGGTCTAAACTTGCCCAGGCAAAGTGGTACGAGTTGGGGCGTCCCAACATATAAACCGTTTTGGTTTGTTTGAGCGGCAGCGCGTGAGATATCAAGTCATCTCGACGTCGGATTAAAGTCCTACAAATCTCCAGAATGACCTAAATAGTGTTGAAAGGGGGGTGGGGGGGGGCGTTAAACCTCAAATCAAACAAACGCAACCTATATACACCCTGATCTGGAGAGGTGATTACTCCTATCTCAGTAATTATTCGTGGTCTGAAAGGTGTTCAAAACATTGCAGTTCGACTGAATAATTTTTATTATTATTATTTGTGACCCGTCAGGGAGAAATGGACCTTATAGGTATCTGAAAGTACTAAATTTAGAACCTAACGAGATACAGGCGTTCATCACGAAAACATGCCTATATAATTTTGACCCCCTTGAACCCCACTTTTATATAGTAAAACTGGAGTTTCCAGGGGTAAACCTATTTTTCTTATTTCTGCCCTAACATATAGATTGTGGGTACTCGTTAGAACCGCCTCGATAAGGCGGTTCTAACAAGTACCCACAATCTATATTTTGAGCAGAAATAAGAAAAATATCGCAATTTTTCATCTTAAAATTTTCATTTTTCAGGCGATAAAGGTGACAATGTATTTGTATAGGCGTGTTTTCGTAATGGTTCGCACATCAGTCGGATAAGTAATATACGACTCTAAACTAAATTTTATGGCCATTGCTAAAAAAACCACGTGCAATAATTCGAAATAATGTGTTACCGTAGTACGAGATGAAGCATTGGCAAAGTATATTGTCCCGCAATTTCAAAGATACTTTATTTGTGAAAACTGGCCACGTACAAGATGAGATAATTCAGTTTAGAATATAGCTAATTTGTATAATGTATGCAAATTCAAGCAAATTATTAAGAATGGTATTCAAAATATCTTGGCAATCCCTAAACCGCTTTTCACGATGTACGAAGTTTTAGAAAGCTTGGGGTGGTCAATGTCACGCTGTACTTTAAAAAAGTATACTCACAGAAACAAAACATTTGTTTTTGCATAGACCGTTTTATGCAAATTAGCTATTTCGATTGCCAATCACCATATAAATTCAGTCTAACGTTGCCAAACAATGATATCTGAATGATACATGTATCTTGTTTGGTGAAAAAGTCAGAGCATTCTGACACCTATGTGTCTTTTTCCCTGAAGGATCACCATTCTTTATTGGTATTATTAATATTAAGATTAGTAGTAGTATTTTTATTATTTTAGGGATGTGTTTCTGCGTCGACGTCCATACAGGAGTTGTTGATCAATCCACTAAAGTTCTGGGAGGCGCTAACTGCTAAACATATAAACAGCATTGTACTTGCTAATTCGATCCATATGCATATACAAAGGCGATTACTTTGTCACTCAACAGCGATTACATTGTCATACAATAGCGATTACATTTGCAAAGCATAGCATAAACATTGCCACACAATAGCGATTACATTGTCTTTCAACAGCGATTACATTACCATACAACAGCGATTGCACTGTCATATAACACCGAATACATTGTCACACAACAGCGATTACATTGTCATATAACAGTGATTACACTGCCATACAACAGTGATTACATTGTCATACAACATCGATTACATTGCCATACAACCGCGATTGCAGTGTCATACAACAGCGAATACCTTGTCACACACTAGCGATTACATTGTCAAACAATAACAATAACCATTACATTGTCATTTGAAGTTATAACTGTAACAACAGAAAATAAAAAAGAAACACCCATGTCTTATTGTCTGTTTTTTTTTGTTTTAAATATTGACCCATATAGGACATAGCTTGGGAGTGGTACATTTCCATTTATAGGGTGCCAGGTTTGTTTGTTTGTGATACGTTTTACCAAACATGTCCGCACTATAAGCAAATGGTGTAGATACATGTATATATCTCAATCTAGTTTGGGTCTACTTTATTGCAGTGTGCAAAAAATGGATGCTAGACATACACTCAGAAAAAATAAAAAGTAGCCACTTTTCTTTGTCAACTATAGTGCGTATTTCCACTTCCTTGATGTAAAATCGCATTGAGCTGAATCCGGCCCACACACTAGTACTTGTAAACCGCTTAGAGGATCTAAGCCTGTCCAGGAACCGCGGTGCGAGGCGGACCGTCCATGCTAATAAACCCTATTGGTTTCATTGGGCGACAGGGCTTGAGATGTCATTCCATCTCAATGTCGGGTAAAAGTCCCACAAAATTGGAAGCAACGTCTCCAAAATGACCTTTACAGTGTTGACGGGGACGTTAAACCTCAAATCAAACAAACAATAATGTGTGTATTGCTATATTTTCTTATTTACGGGTAGCTGTTACTGTGTGCAAAGAGTCGTATTAAAACAATATACCCTTCAGTTTCCATGCGAAAACGCCAAGTGTATGACTCGTCAATTCTTTTGTTGTGTAAGTGAACTCCAATGTCTGGTGCCAGTTCTTCAAAACACCGTTAGCTTAACCCTTGACCTGCTGAGCCCGGATATGCCTTTTCTTTGAAACAATGTCGATCTAGATCAGATGGCTTCTGAAGAAGCCATCTGATCAGGATCTACATTGTTTGTCATTCAGATTGTGAATTTGTTGTAATAATTTGCTACCGGTAATCTGATTGGTTGATAATCCGTAGTGGGTGTGGCATATATGAATATTCAGCAGGACAAGGGTTAAGAAGCTCGTGATTGGTCATATAGTTAACTGGTCTGACAAGTACAAGATCTAAAATTTTGTTATTTTTGCTGAAAAAATAAGAGCAAGTTCCTCATTTTTTTTTTTCAGAAAAATATTAGCATATTTACCATATTAACTGATCACAGTTTTAACGACATTAGCATATTTGACATATCTACTGATCCAAGTTTTAACGATATGTTAACTTACGACGTCGTTAGATTTGAAAATCTGACCCCAGGTCTTTAATAATTTTTCAGCAGCATGCCGCGTTCCTTAAATAAAAGCGCCATAAGGCACTGAAATGTCAGATTCATACGAAAATCACGATTTATATAAGGCCTTTATACAAAGTGAGTGAGTGAGTTTTAGTTTTACGTCCCACCAACAGCTAAGGTCATACTGATACGGGACCTCGGTTTAAAGACTCATCCGAAAGTCTGGAGAAGCCCGGGATCGATCCTGCGATCCCTGGTTTACAAGGCGAGTAGCGTAACCACTGCACCACGGAGGCTTCTGACCCTTTATACAAAGGTTTCAACTTTAAACGAAACAAAACGTACTACAAGGCTTCAGATATGAAATGTTTGCAGATGTTTATATAGTACTATGAAATAATTTCGAAGTTTACACCTATGTTAACCACACCTTATTCACCGCAACCTCATTATAACACGGTTCGTTATAACACAATTTTGAATTAAACACGGCTGGAAGTTGGATCCCAAAAATGTTATTGTAATGTAATTGTAATGGATTATATAAAAAATGACAAAAATAGGTGTGTTATAGTAATGAGATGAAATATTTTATCTTAAAAGTGCATGTTTTCAAAATATGACCAAAACGGATGCTTTTCAAAAGAAAAATGCTAAAACAAACGTACAGTTTTGCAGAATTAAAGGCATTTGTTCTTGATTATTGAGGACTATCATTTCATTACATAATATTATTTTGCCCTCAATGCTGGCTAAAGAGATGTCCTCTGTCTTCAACAAGTAAGGGGTCTCCTTGGGGAAAATCAATAGTTTACTAACTGTTGACTGGAGTGTACATTATTGATTTTCCCCTTAAGCGCCTCAGTAAGGGGATTCAACAAGAGCTACTAATCACCCTATTAAGGGTCACCTTTGATCTGCTATAAACCGTATATCACAAGGGACAATAAAACAATTATGAACACACTGTGTGTCCTACTGTTACAAGAATAAATGCCTTTAAGCGAATGAAAATCTTAATTGCCGTTTCGGTAATTTTTAAAGTTCAAGTATATCTAATTGCAATTAGGTTTCCAGATAATTGAACATACAACGGCCTGTGTAACATGAACATACATCGAAAATGTCTTATTTAATGACACCGCAGGAAATAACGTTGTATTTCGGTATTTCCATACTCCCCAAACGAACACGTTATTCGCAACATTCATTCTAGTCGACTACAGCGCATGTTCTACAAACTGTATGAATTATTATCGTGCAATGCACCTGTATGATCATTTTTATACTTGTTTATCTCGCATTGAACTGTTCATCAGATATGGCCAGTGATAAATGAATAGACATAGTAAATACATGGTTAGTGTCAATGTTTTTTTCTGCGGTTCATGAAAGTATGAACGCAGTGGGTCGCGTGCAAAGTAAATGAACCCTGAAGGGGTTCATGGAAACTTTGTTAGCGACCCGCTGTCGTTCATACTTTAATGAAAAGCAGAAAAATTAAGTTTATTTTTATATTTTTATTCTTTGCCCATCATCACTGGGCGAAAAATGCTTATAGGACAAACTTTCTAAAGCTGAAAAAACATTGACACGCTGTTTACCTACAAAGAACAGAACAGCGTTAACGTCACCAACGCCCGTAGAGGACCATGATTTAGACTGACGTCACTTGACGTCACTGCGACTCATGTGACTCGATGATTTCATGATCAATATAGGGATCAACCATGTTTTTTATGCATTAACATTCGCCGGGTCCCGAGGAAGCTGTTTGAACATAAAGCCGCCAGGCCGAATGTTCAAATATCTTCCGAGGACAAATGTTAATGCAATAAAATAACCATGGGTGATCGTTGTTCTTGCATAATTTACGATTCCGACAGCAAATTTGGACGAAAATGCCCAAAAGCTCCAAATAAACTCCATATAAACTCTTCAAATGCGACCGGCGAACCAACATAGCGGCCAGTTCAGGATGTTATTTACAATGACGTTGTTACTCAGCAACCATCCGACGTCATCAGTGGACCATAAAACGCTACATTCAGGGCGATAACGTTACGTCGCTTAACGTAACGTAAACAAAGCAAAGCCAGTCTGGTGATATAAAGAACTCAAAATCCATGTGCAAACAGCATGCGAATTTCATGATTTGAACCTGTTTTTTGCTGTTTGAACATGGCTTTTGGTCCATTTGACAATGGCTTCGTAGATATTTATGCAAGAACATTGTTTTGTATAGGTATACATTAGATTTTACCCTAGAAATGTAAATATTGAAATATAATCGGTCAGCCTTAGACAATTTTACAGGGGCGAGCTTCAGCTAGCTCTTATAAAAATTTTCGCGGCGAACCGATTATATTTAATGATTAAAGGCACTAATCACGTATTTTGTTTATACCGCAATTCAAAACAATCAAGGGGTTTCGCAATAATTTACCAAACTAAGCATGAAAGGCAGCAGACAGTGTGGTATGTCATGTTAAAGACATTCAGTGCCATGGCGCGTACACGTAGTAAAACCTTGCGTAGGAAACAACATGGACGCTCGAATGAAAATTTCTCAGTGCTTTACATTCTGCATGAAAATCTGCAAAAAAAAAAAAAAAAAAAAAAAAACTTTATTTTAGCTTTAGAAATTATTTTCGAGATTGAGACGCAACCGCAGTAGCAGTGCGCAATTATTCCAAACGGGTCATTCAAACCAAGGTTAAGAATTGGGCTGAAATTTCTAAAAATCTGTTTAAATAAATATTGCAAAGATGATAACTTTCAGATTCGTTTTGTTTTCCCGTGTATAAAAGATTGCATGTTTAGGCCTACACTTGCAAATTAGAAACCTATCTATACCGTCACTAGACGTATTATACAGGTCAGTAGATATTATATGTCACTACCGATTTTAGCGTGCAATTATTCGATCCCCTGTATTGGGTTACTAGAATGCCTGATTGCAATATGAAGTGTCAAATAGGCAACGGTCGCAGTTTCTTGCACCACGTCTTTTGTCCTCATTACGCAAACACGCCTATACAAATACATTGCCACCTTTATCGCCGAAAAAATGAAAATTTTATGATGAAAAATTGTGATATTTTTCTTATTTCTCGTATATGCCATGCTGTATTACTATTGCATTGTAGTTTGACGATTCTCATTTAATACTGTATGTATTCTGAGAAAAAATAAAGTTGATTTGATTTTTGAAATGACGCCAGAATCTGAAAATAAGCCCGACTACGTTCTGTACGGACTCCTATTAGCCGGATGTGACAAATGCGTCTGCGCTAAGTTTTTGAGTGATTCGCCGGAGTTTACACATCGATAATATCCACAAAAATGATAATTCATTCCTTATAATTCCAACTTTGTCATCGAAATCTTAACAATGTCACCATAAATGGCAAATTTCAAGAATTCTTTCGAAAGCGTAAGTAATGACCTTACCAACGACCACGGCGGAGTGATTTTTCGATTGGATGCGAACGAAATCCATGCGGATACAAGAGGACCATGATGGGCCTATATCGCCCAACTGAGCTAAGAGATTAACATGTACGTCCCAGGGCAGTGCACTTTTTGGACCCAGGTCTATAATTTGAACAATCTAAGCAGTGGTCCACTGAATGAGGCTAAACATCGAATATGAGACAAGAAGATTGTTGAAGGTTTTCTCTATATAAGCCTATGTAAAACCAGTGGGCCCCGGGGCGGGGCTGTTTTTAGCCCCGGGGCTATAATTTGAACAATCTTGGTAGAGGTCCACTACATGAAGCTTCATTCCAAATATCAAAGACCTAGGCCTTCTGGTGTCGGAGAAGAATATTTTAAATGTTTTTTTCTTATTTTCTCCTTTTCGTTGCCATGGCAACCGCAGTTCTGCGTGGAATAGAATTCTTTGAACAACTTTGAAAGAGGACCACCTAAGGATCATTTCTGCCACATTTTGTTAGAATCTGTTCAGTGGTTCAGGAGGAGATGTTGTTTAAAGAAATTGTGAACGGACGAACATACGGGCGGATGACAACGACGACGACGACGACGGGCGGTGACTGATCACAATAGCTCCCCCGGAGCCGACCGGAGCCTTCGGCTCAGGTGAGCTAGAAACACGTCAAGTCTTTAAATTAAGTTTATTTGTTTCTAACATTTATGTTTTCAATAGTTTTTTTTTTTTTCATTTTTTTATCGAACGCTGTCGACGTCGCTTCATAAACAATGACGCAACGCTCGGGTTCTAAACGTGCTCTTAGACGACACGTCATTTTACTAACTGGCGCTGTGTGAAATAGTTCTGAGATCTTGCTCATGGAATTTATCAAAGTATAAAATTTTTATATCAACTAATCAAAGCGCTCGAAATGTGCATTATGATGGAGAATTTGAATTATTATTTGCAATGTCATTACACAAACACGCCTATACAAATACATTGCCAGCTTTATCGCCGAAAAAAATGAAAATTTTATGATGAAAAATTGTGATATTTTTCTTAATTCTGCTCAAAATATAGATTGTGGGCACTCGTAAGAACCGCCTCACCGAGGCGGTTCTAACGAGTACCCACAATCTATATTTTAGAGCAGAAATAAGAAAAATAAGGTATACCCCGGGAAACCCCAGTTTTACTATGTAAAAGTGGGGTTCAAGGGGGTCAGAATTATATAGGCGTGTTTTCGTGATGTATACCGCAATCAGCCATTCTAGTAACCTATTAAAGGGGAGCGAATAACTGCAGACTGTAAAAGGTAGAGTGACCGTTTATAGACCTGACCTACTTTTCAGGTACCTAATTTGTAAGTGTAAAAAGTAAACTTTATACCCGGGAAAACAACCAAAACTGTAAGTTATTATCTTCGCAATGGATTTTCAAAAATTTCAGCTAGACTCATAACTTCTCTGGCTTTCCCATTGCAATAATTGAGTATTGCTGCTGCGGTTGCATATAATCCTCGAAAATAATTTCTGAAGCAATAATAAACTATTTATTTGCAGATTTTCACACAGAATGTAACGCGCCGAGAAACTTTTATTCGAGCGATCATGTTGTTTCTGGCGTCTCTGTGGCGCGGTGACGTCAGAAACGTTGTACTCTTTTACGTAATGTTATGCTACGTGTGCGCGACACGGAACTGAAAGTCGTTTAACCTTTTTGTATCAAATGGAATCTTATAGCAGGAGTCCTTTTGGAAATTTAGGGGTGACAGGTGGTGATTTCTTCAAAATTTAGTAGGAAAATAGCTGAACAGTTTTGCAAACAGTGTAGGTCCTGATGAGACGCTCTGGGTCTGCACTGTTTGCCAATGTTCCCCTTTAGGGGTTTCTAGCACTCAGTGTCGTTTAACAAGTCAATCTCTTTGCAGTCTTTTTGGTGAAATTTGCGAAATTATTGCGGAGTCCGTTAAGTGTTCGGATTGCTGTATAAACTGCACATGTGGACACAAATCTGTTCAAACTTTGATGAGCCTCATTTGAACTTGATTTGAAATCTTAACATCATATGGGCCCCGTCAAGCAATTTTGGTACTTATCGCCTATGCGAGCAGCGAAGGTTCAGGCGAGCCTGCGCATCCGCGCAGTCTCGCCAGAACCTTCGCTGCTCGCTCATACAAGCAGTGAATCAAGAGGAACCTTCAGACAGAAAGCCATATCCCTGGCACCTCTGAATGGCTGGGCATGCGTAGTTAAAATTTGTCATGACGGAATGCTCGAAGACACAAATTCGCTTGGCGGGGCTCAAATCAATCAACTGCCACCCAACACATAGTGATGTACATTTGATTGCAGACTCCAGCACTGTCCAATCAAAATACATCCCAATGTCAATCAGACATAAAAATGGGGGAAAGTCCTCGTGAAAATGAGACAAATCAATGTATATTGCTTGATCCAGATGAACGACATTTGCTTGTCAAACTAACTTGATGCAACAAACAAAGAGATTAATTGAAAGGTACTTCAAAGGAGTCTGAACAACTTTGTCAGACCTCAAATTCTATGACGGTTCCAGCGTAAAGGCTAACTGAGAATTAGAAACGGTTCCAGCGTAAAGGCTAACTGAGAATTAGAAAGAATCTAATTTTATATAATGTTGGTTGGTGCCTGATGCTCTTCTCTGGTTGGGCCCGTCGGAGTCTAACTGTTGGTCTTCTTTTCTTCCAGCATTCCAGTGGTTTCTTGCTGTCGAGTCCTCACCGTTGTTTCATCTCTGTGGTTGTTTGATTTTTGTGTTTCACTGATGAGTTAGGATGCCTTCATGCGGACTGAACAAATTATTGGCTAAATCGCGACGGAAATAAGGGCGAGGATTGTGGCCGCGTAAAATCGATTTAAGCCCCAAGTGGAATTCGTTTCACTGACCGTTCCAATGCGGCTCTTCTGTCGTGGTTAATTTTTGTCATGGTTTGTCTTTTGAGTGTCTGTATCGTTTATATTATTTTGCTCTGGATAGCCATTTGGCCATTTTGGGGGGAAGTAACTGTCCTTTTGGCTTTCCACTAGTGATGTTTCCTTTAGGGTCCAGTTTATAGGCCCCCGTAGCAGGGCATATAGTTTTTGCACTGTCCGTTTGTTTGGTTTGTTTGTGGGTTTGTGTGTTTGTGTGATTGTGGGTTAGTCCGCATTTTTTTCACCAATTGAAAGGGAAACTTTGCACGTGCATTCCTTGTGAGGTGCAGTGGTGGCTAACATCATTTTCACGTTGGTCCTCTCATTTACGTCGTATATGGCCCTTTATTTTCTAAAAAAAATGCGCTAAAAACCTTGTGATGCGAACTTCTTCCACATTTCTTCACCGATTGAGCTGTAACTTTGCACATGCATTCCTTGTGAGGTGCAGGGGTGCCTAACACAATTTTCACATTGGTTATATCATTTATGTCGGAGTTACGGCCCTTTATTTTCTAAAAAAAAACTGCGCTAAAAACCTTGTGATGCGAACTCCTTCCATATTTATTCACCGATTGAGTTGAAACTTTGCACATGCATTCCTTGTGAAGCGCCGGGGTGCCTAACACAATTTTCACCTTGGTCCTATCATTTACGACGGAGTTATGGCCCTTTATTTTCTAAAAATATGATAAAAATCCTTGTTTTTTAAAACATTAACATTGGCCATAACTTTCGATTGATATGTGATAGGCCTTTCATATTTCACATGTGCATTCCTTGTCACAAGACCGTTCTAGTGGTACCATAGTTTTTGACCTCGTGACCTTGACATTTGACCTACTTTTTAAAAACTTTAACATTGGCCATAACTTTCGATTGGTAAGTGGTAGGGCTTTCATATTTCACATATACATTCCTTGTCACAAGACCTTTTAAATGGTACCATCAATTTTACCTCGTGACCTTGACCTTGACGTTTGACCTACTTTTAAAAAACATTAACACAGTCCATAACTTTATATTGGTATGCGATATGGCTTTCATATCTCACATGTGCATTCTTTTTAACAAGACCTTTCTAGTAGTACCAAGATTTTTTGACCTCGTGACCTTGACCTTGACATTTGACCTACTTTTTAAAAACTTTTTCTTTGACCATAACTTTCAATTGGTAAGTGGTATGACTTTCATATTTCACATGTGCATTCCTTGTCACACGACCTTTCTAGTGGTACCATAATTTTCGAAATCGCTGCATATGCATTTGCAATGATATGTAGATGTGCCTAACACAAAATTCATTCTGCTCGGATGAAGAGTTTTGGAGTTATGGCCCATGATTTTCTCAAATGTCCGCACTTTTTTGTGATGCGAACTACTTCCACATTTCTTCATCGATTGACTTGAAACTATACACATGTATTCCTTGTGAGGTAAAGGGGTGCCTACCACAATTTTCACGTTGATCCTATCATCTGCGAAGGAGTTACGGCCCTTTTTCTGAAAAACGCGTTCTTAAACCTTGTGACGCGAACTACTTCCACATTTCTTCGACAATTTTGTTAAATTTTTATGCCCCCATAGGAGGGCATATAGTTTTTGCACTGTTCGTTTGTGGGTTTGTGCGTTTGTAAGTCCGCACTTTTTTGTGATGTGAACTACTTCCGCATTTCTTCAACGATTGAGCTGAAACTTTGCACATGCATTCCTTGTGAGGTGAGGGGATGCCTAACACAATTTTCACGTTGCTCCTATCATTTCGAAGGAGTTACGGGCCTTTCCTCAAATTGGCTCCCACGGGAACATTGCTCACTTATAGTGACAGCTCTTGTTCATGTTTGTGTTCCTTTCCCTTGATGTCTCTTATGGGAGCTGTGGGTTAATTGTGTCGATTCCTGATCATTGCCTTCACTTCTATTTTGTGTCCACAGGTTCAAATATTTTATTATTTAAGACACTAATCATGTATTTACAATATGGGCCTCGTCAAGCGATTTTGGTACTTATCGCATCCGCGCAGTCTCGCCAGAACCTTCGCTGCTCGCTCATACAAGCAGTGAATCAAGAGGAACCTTCAGACAGAAAGCCGTATCCCTGGCCCCTCTGAATGGCTGGGCATGCGCAGTTAAAATTTGTCATGACGGAATGCTCGAAGACACAAATTCGCTTGGCGGGGCTCATATGTTTTTCATCTTTCCGAAGAATTATACAATCTGATGCTGACTCCACGCGTAGTGGATATGTTGTTATTCCAATACAATGTATTTAGACGACAGAATGGAGGGACAAACGACATGCACGTATTCTTTATTCACCAGAAACTTTAATATCACATTCTTCCGAAATAAACAAAGAAGGCAAATGACCACAGAAAACACATCATTGCATCGGCGTATTTCGTCAATTTGCAAAAACAACGTTATTATAAAGCGACAGCTTGTACAAAAGTGTTTTTGCGGTCGACTAGGCTTCTGTTAGATTGGTATCAAGCTTGTACAGTTACCCCAGCCGTTCACGGATAGCTGTCGATGTGTACACTTTGATTTCTCAAATTCGCAGCTGTAAATAAATAAAGATGAAATAAATCAAAACACTGACAGAACTGTTTGTGTGTACGTTGGGAAACTGATCCTAAATTGGAACTAAGACTTTTTTTTTAATTTCTGCATTTTAAACAAACGGTGTAGACCCTGATCATACGCCGCGTACTATGTTGCGGCGAACGATCTGGGTAAACACTGTTTGTCAATGTGCCAGTACGTGAGCCTACTCCAGATTTTACTGATAATGAAATCTTTTTACACAGCACTGTGGCACCGGCCCCGATAGCTCAGTTGGTAGAGTGTCCGCTCCGGGGAACGGGAGGTCACGGGTTCGATCCCGGGCCGCGACATACCAAAGTCGTTAAGAATGGCACTAGCTGCTCCTCGCTTGGCACTCAGATTTACGGGGTAGAGCTAGGACTGGTCGACCCAGTGTCAGGATAATGCGACTGGGTATGGTATCATGTAATGTGTCTGGGACATGATACTTCAGTGAGGCAGCACTATAAAAGTGAGCATTGAGCTCCCTGTCGCAACCAGACACCGTCGTGATATGACTGAAAAATTGTTGAAAGCGACGTTAAACCCAAATTCACACACACACACACACACACACACACACACACACACACGCCTTATGGTTTTAGAGAAGATTTTTTAGGTTTTTCCCATAATGAGTCTATGGAAACCAATGAGCCCAGGGGCATGGCTAATCTGGACCCCAGAGCTATGGTTCGGAGGATTAATGTGAGTGACCATTTGACGTTGCTGCATACTAAATATCTAAATCTCTGGGCCTTATGGTTTCAGAGAAGAAGATTTTTTGAAGTTTTTCCCATTAAAAATCTATGGGAACTAATGAGCCTCTGGGCGTGGCCAATCTTTTACCCAACGGGCATGGTTGGCAGTATTTATGTGAGTGACCACTTGACGTTGCTGCACACTAAATATCTAATTTCTGGGCCCTGATGGTTTCAAAGAAGAAGATTTTTTAAGTATTTACCAATTTAAGTCCATGGGAGCTAATGAGCCTCAGGGTATGACGAATTTGGATCCCAGGGGCATAGTTGGCATGATTTATGTAGTTGAGCACTTCAAGTTGCTACATACTGAATATCTAAGCTCGTGACCTTATGGTTTCGGAGAAGAAATTTTTTCTCAAGTTTTTTTTTTCCATTATAAGTCTATGTGAGCTAATAAGCCCCAGGGCGTTGCCAATTTGGAACCTAGAGGCATAGTTTGCAGGATTTATGTAGGTGACCACATAATTTTGCTACAAACTAAATATGTTAGCTTTAGGCCTTATGGTTTCAGAGAAGGAGACTGCTGAAGTTTTTCCCTTTATAAGTCTGTGAAAGGTAAGGGGCGTGGCCAGTGCGGCCATGTCTTTTGCCTGGTCAAACATACTTCAAGGAATCCGGCAGAGGTCCACCCAAGGAACATTCATGCAAAATAGGAATGAAATCCATTGGGCGGTTTAGAGCAGAAGATGTTTTTTTTTTTCCTTTATAAGTCTATGGAAGCTAATGAGCAAAGGGGCGTGGCCATGGCGACCATGCTTTTGTCTTATCAAAATTTCTTCAAGGAATCTTACCCAAGAGCATTCATGCAAAATAGGAATGAAATCCATTGAGCGGTTTTGGAGGAGAAGATTTTTATTTATGTTTTACCCTTTATAGGTCTTTGGAAGCTAATGAGCCAAGGGGAGTGGCCATGGTGGTCATGTTTTTTGCCTGAACAAAATTTCTTCAAGGAATCTGACAGAGGTGTACCCAAGGAACGTTTATGCAAAATAGGAATGAAATCCTTTGGGCGGTTCAGAGGAGAAGATTTTTATTTTTTTTTCCCATTTATAAGTCTATAGAAGCTAATGAGCGAGGGGCGTGGCCATGGCGGCCATGTTTTTTATCTGATCAAAATGTCTTCAAGGAAATTGACAGAGGTCCACCCAAGGAACATTCATGCAAAATAGGAATGTAATCTATTGAGCGGTTTTGGAGGAGAAGATTTTTATTTTTATTTATTTATTTATTTATTTATTTGGTTTTGTTGACATAACAACCAGAGTTCAGCATATAACAAAATTCGTTGAAAGCATGTAGAAGTTGACTATATGAGGAAAATTCCTTTGAAGTTTGATTACAATTGGCCAAGTAGTTTAGGAGAAGAAGATGTTTGAAGAAAAAAGTTAACACACGGATGCACGGACGCACGACGGACACAGGGCAATAACATAAGCCCCGCTGGCCTTGAGCCATTGGAGCTAAATTTAACACCTCCCTTAATTATCCTGAAAAAATATATGCATATATGGAGCAAGATGAATACTATTCTTAGAATAAAAAACAAACAAAACAAAAACGTCTTCTTGTTCTTAATTTATCACTACATAGTGTACCGGCCCCGATAGCTCAGTTGGTAGAGTGTCCGCACCGGGGAACGGGAGGTCATGGGTTCGATCCCGGACCGCGACATACCAAAGTCGTTAAAAATGGTACTAGCTGCTCCTCGCTTGGCACTCAGATTTACGGGCTAGAGCTAGGACTGGTCGACCCAGTGTCAGGATAATGTGACTGGGTGTGGAATCATGTAATGTGTCTTGGACATGATACTTCAGTGAGGTAGCACTATAAAAGTGAGCATTCAGCTCCCTGTCGCAACCAGACACCGTCGTGATATGACTGAAAAATTGTTGAAAGCGAAGTTAAACCCGAATTCACACACATCACTAGATAGCGGGGACTCGCTAGAACCGCCTCGTTGAGGCGGTTCTAACGAGTCCCCACTATCAAGTGATAAATTAAGAACAAACATCTTTATTTTTTTGTGCTTTCTACACCACGTGACCTCTAGTAAGAGGCTACCCTTGTGACTGTCTTACGAGTACCCACAATCTAACAGATAAATAGTATATACCCCTGTCGCCCCCTCAGTTTTACAATAAAACTGGACCCCTCCCCTCAGGGCTTGAAGATTGGCTGCATGATGCTTCCAAACAGAGCTGGAACCGACCGCACACGAGTACTGGTAAACCGCTTAGAGGATCTAAGCTTGTCCAGGCAAAGCGGTGCGACTCGCACCGTCCATGGTAATAAGCCGTATTTGTTTCATTGGGTGACAGAGCTTGAGATGTCGTTTCATCTCAATGTTGGATAAAAGTTCCAAAATGTTGGAAGCAACGTCTCCAAAATGACCTATACAGTGTTGACGGGGACGGTAAACCTGAAATCAAACAAACAAAATTTAGTATATAAAAGTGGGGTTAAATGGGTCAAAATTATATAGATTTGTTTTCTCGATGTGATTTCGAGTTCACTAGCACAATGAGAACAAGGGGCCCACAGGCCACTACGCTCAAGTGGCTTTTACCATTTGCAGGCATGGTGCCCGTCTTGGTCATGTGACTACAATCCCTTGAGTTACTTTTCATTGCCTCATCCCATAGAGGCTCTTCATGCAATTTGGCTTCAATCAGCCCGGCAGTTATAGTGGAGAAGAAGATAAAAATACCGCATCTAAGTCATCCAGGACAAAGGCCAGTAAATGTCTTTGACCGTTGGAATAAACAAACTGGTATTCAGCTGACTGCAAATATCAAATCTGATGCCACAGGCTTGAATATAATGAGAAAAATCCACTTTTGCTTTTTTTCATGCAAATGTTTCAGTGACCAAATTTGACGACGTAAACTAGGTCAAGGTCAACCGAAGGTCATAATTTGAACAAACTTGGTGGGACGCAAGTCCCTAATTCTATATACCAAGTCTGAAGGTCATTGGGTTCTGGAGGAGTATACTTTAATGGTTTTTACCACATATGAACATGGCGGCCATATTGGTCATGGCACCCTGTCCGTACGAACAAACTTTCATCCCCCCCTTCCAACAGAGGCTCAAAAGGTAATTTGGTTTTAATCAACCCAGCAGTTTAAGTGGAGAAGAAGATAAAAATACTGAATCTGAGCCATCCAGGACAAAGGTCAGTAAATGACCTTGACCGTTGGAATTGATAAACTTCCATTCAGCTGATTGCAAATATCATTTCTGATGCCACAGACCACCACGCAATCAGAGTAATCCACTGTGTTGCCTTTTTTCCATACAACTGTCTAAGTGACCAAATTTGATCTTGACGTAAAACAGGTCAAGGTCAAACCAAAGGTTATGATTTGAACAAACTCGGTAGGGCCCGAGTTCCCAATGCTGCATTTCAAGTTTCAAGGTCATCAGCCATTTTGGATCCTGAGAAGAATAATTTTAATAGTTTTAGCATATATTGGTATGGTGGTCATATTGGTCATGTGACCCAGTTCTTGTGTACAAACTTTCGTTCCGCTACACGTGTAATTGGGTATCAGTCGGGAGAGGAAGATAAAAATACTTGATCTGAGTTATCCAGGACAAAAGGTCAGTAAATGACCTTGACCCTTGTAACTGATAAACTTCCATTCAGCTAATTGCAAATATCATTTCTGACGCCACAGGCTATCATGCAAGTCTAAGTGACCAGAATCAGAATCAGAATTGTTACTGGTGACACGTCAAATGACATGCATACACCAGGACCTGTGATGTAGGAATTTGGTCCCTAGCTCTAATCAGAGAGGTAAATTGAGCTACACAATCATCAGCACCTTCAGCTGTCGAAATAATCGAATCAGGAAGGGCATTCCAATGTCTAATGGTTCTGGGGAAGAACGACTCTTTATAAATGTCAAGTCTTGCAGTAAGGGTCTGAAACGCCAATGAATGGTGATTTCTACAGAGTCTAGCTGGGGGAACAAGGTCATCTGTCGGAATGCAGGCAGCACCCTTTAGACCTACAAGAGGATGAGCCTACTGTCTTTTCTCCTTGTCTTGAGAAACTCCCATTTTAATTTTCCAAGTATTCCAGTCATGCTACCAGTTTCAAAACATTAATTGCCTGTTACAAATCTAGCAGCTCTTTTCTGAACTTTCTCAAATTTGACCAAATTTGACCTTGACATAAAATAGGTCATTGTCAATCGCAGGTCATCATTTGAACAAATTTGGTAGGGCCAGAGTCCCCGATGCTGCATACCAACTTTCAAGGCCATCGGCTGTTCGGTTCCTGGCAAGATTTTAAAGGTGTTTACCATATATGCGTATGGTAGTCATCTTGGTCATGTGACCAAGATATCATGAACAGACGAAATGGAGGGTCCACATGGACTTTGGTTTCAATTGGCCAAGTTTGCACCCGCCAATCGCAGAGCTGATACTGACCTCGTATGAGCACTGGTAAATCGCTTAGAAGGACTTAGCCTGCTCAGGCAAAGTGATGTGAATCAAACCGTCCAATGCATATAAGCCTTTTCGTTTCACTGGGCGGCAGGGCTTGAGATGTCATTTCCTCTCAGTGTAAGGTAAAAGTCCCACGTTGGAAGCAACGTCTCCAAAATGACCTTAACAGTGTTGACGGGGACGTTAAACCTCAATTCATACAAACAAACAAGCAATTGGCACAGTGGTTTCAGAGATGTTTAAAATGTTAACGCCGACGTACGAGGTAGTCGACGGACGACGGACACAACCTATACTTTAAGGTCACCCGGAGCCGTCGGCTCTGGTGAGCTAAAAATCAATTATCAAGATTAAGATTAAGAGGATTACATATGAATCTTGTCTGAAGTTGAAATTCAGAGCCAGCAATGTTTTTTTTTTTTTTTTTTTTTTTTTTCTTTAGCAAAATTGCAGAGCCTGCCTCACACGTGGACACTTCTTAACTTACTGCTTGTTGCTAGCCCAAATAATTTTAGAACAGGAAAACATTCCCGGCTCCATTTTCTTAAAAAATAATATAGAAATTCAAAATCGTAATTCATAAAAATAAAAAAAAACGGGAAAGAAAATTCATTGAAAGAGACGCTACTTACAAGTTCTCGTAAGTTATACCGTCGTTTCCACAGATTAAATCTATCACAATTCCTTTTCCGGGGCAGACTGGAGGCGGGACATAGGGGAGGTAAGCGCAAAATATATCGAGCACCACATCGTCGCCATGGGCTTGATGAGGCCCTGTAGTAGCAGTGGGGTGAGGTGTGGTGAAGTCGAATGGATCACACGCTTTCTCGTACTTCAGACGAAGTTCAAGGTAGCCACAGTGTTTCTGGCCAAACTCGCATCTGTAAATTATCAATATACATGTACTGACAACACTGGTGGGTCCATTGTCTCAGAGAGAAGGCCGATAAAATAGTCCTGATCTGAGACTCAGACTTTCATGTAACCCTTAAATACCAGTATGTTAAACAAACCGTGCAGATCCTGATCAGACGCCGCGTTATGCGGCGTCTGATCTGGGTCTTCACTGTTTACCAAGTCCCCAGTCCAGCCAACCATATTTTTACACAACTCTGACGTCACAAGGAAAGAATAGCGCGATAATCAATAACCGCTAGCGGATTTTCATAAAAACGCTATTTGGGCAGCAAGTAATAGTCGCGTGGACATTAGCAACGTAACTCGGATTCATATGGTAGCTTGGATCGACTGATAAACAATCGACTTGGATCGACTGATAAACAATCGACCCAAAAGGACAACGACTAACTTAGGCAGGGACCTCAAAACGGAATACTAGCAAATATAAGACGCCACAGAACGCTGCGTCTGCGCGTCTGCGCGCCTTCGCTATTTGCAAATTCAGACATTTTCTAAATGATTTCCTGTAAATATAAATGAAACCTAATACCCCTTAAATGTCAAAGCTGAACCTACTGCACGAATTTAGTATGTTTATACAAAGGACCCGCGTTATAACGACATTATTTGTTCCCTATTATTGTGGCGTTAGAACGAATTTGCCGTTATAATTTATAAAAGAATCCCGGTTAGGATTATGATAGGTTATTAAAGGTCTTTTCTACATCATTACTCCAACAACAAATGTTATAGACGATTGTTAGAATCGCGTCTCCAACTAATTTCTATAACATTTGTTTCTTGGAGTATTAAATTACAAGAATCTTTCATGACTATGGATTCGATCGGTCATTTCGAACCAGAGGGGAAGCCCACGCAGCTCGGAATTGAGGCTAAACCTTCAGCTAAGAATTTATTCCATTGAAATTGACGTTATAACAAGTTTTATCGTTTTAATGCGGGTCCTCTGTACTCATCTTAAAATGGCTAAAAACGCACCCCCTTCCCCTAAATCTCGCCTCCAAAAGGGTTCAGTTTTCCAGTGTCGTGTATTCCTTGCTTGAGGGTCACTGATAAGGCCTAAATGGCCGAAACTAGCTAGTCTGGCCCAGAAAACTTGAACACTGCATATTTTCCAGTTCTGTGGTGTATTCCTTGCTTCCCAAGGATAACCCTTTTATAGAACATATTTAACGTCACTACAGCTGGTGTCTGGGAATGTGTGGCGGCCGTAAAAAGTTTTCCTGCCCTACATCATAGTGTAATTTATATTTTCTTGTCCTTTGAGATCAATGATTCCATTGTAGAATTTTGAAAATATTTGAGGGTCACTGATGAGTCCTAAATGACCGAAGGTAGCTAGTCTGGCCCAGAGAACTTGAATACTTCATATTTTCCAGTTCTGTCGTGTATTCCTTGCTTCCAAAGGATAACCCTTTTATAGAACATATTTAACGTCACTACAGCTGGTGTCTGGGAATGTGTGGCGGTCGTATAAAGTCTCCCTGCCCCACATCATAGTGTAGTTTATATTTTTTGTCCTTTGGGATCATTGATTCCAATTGTGGAATTTTGAAAATATTTGAGGGTAACTGATAAGGCCTAAATGACCGAAACTAGCTAGTCTGGCCCAGAAAACTTGACCACTTCATATTTTCCAGTTATGTGGTGTTTACCTTGCTTCCAAATGATAGCCCTATTAAAGGACATATTTAACGTCACTACAGCTGGTGTCTGGGAATGTGTGGCGGCCGTAAAATGTATCTCTGCCCTACATCATAGTGTAAGTTATATTTTCTTGTCCTTTGAGATCATTGATTCCATTGTGGAAATTTGAAAATATTTGAGGGTAACTGATGAGGCCTTAACTGCCGAAGGTAGCTAGTCTGGTCCAGAAAATTTGAACACTTCATATTTTCCAGTTCTTTGGTGTATTCCTTGCTTCCAAAGGATAACCCTTTTATCGAACATACTTAACGTCACTACAGCTGGTATCTGGGAATGTGTGGCCACCGTAAAAAGTTCCCCTGCCCTACATTATAGTGTAGTTTATATTTTCTTATCCTATGAGATCAATGATTCCATTGTGGAATTTTGAAAATATTTGAGGGTCACTGATGAGGCCCAAATGGCCGAAGGTAGCTAGTCTGGTCCAGAAAACTTGAACACTTCATGTTTTCCAGTTCTGTCGTGTATTCCTTGCTTCCAAAGAATAACCCATTTATAGAACATATTTGACGTCCCTACAGCTGGTGTCTGAGAATGTGTGGCGGCCGTAAAAAGTCTCCCTGTCCTACATCATAGTGTAGTTTATATTTTCGTGTCCTTTGAGATCATTGATTCCAATTGTGGAATTTTGAAAATATTTGAGGGTCACTGATGAGGCCTTAATGGCCGAAGGTAGCTAGTATGGTCCAGAAAACTTGAACACTTCATATTTTCTAGTTCTGTGGTGTTTTCCTTGCTTCCAAAGGATAACTCATTTATAGAAGATATTTAACGTCACTACAGCTGGTGTCTGGGAATGTGCGGCGGCCGTAAAAAGTCTTCCTGCCCTACATCATAGTGTAGTTTTTATCATATGACGTCGTTGATAAGCAGTGGATAACGTCGTGTAATAAATATCGTATGACCACACGTGTAATAACACTTTGGCGGGATAATGTAACGTCATGACGACGTCCATGTCAACCATACATTTTTGAGGATAGATTTGTCAAAATTAAAGTCGATAAAATCAACTTTAAAGTGGTCATATGATAAACAGAATCTGACACCCGTGGTCATTTCATATGAAATTTATGAAACTCGCCGAAGGCTCGTTTCATAAATTTCATATAAAATGACCACTCGTGTAAGATCCTCTATATATTTCCTTGTCCTTTGAGATCATATATTCAAATTGTGGAATTTTGAAGATATTTGAGGGTCACAGATGAGGCCTAAATGGCCGAAGGTAGCTAGTCTGGTCCAGAAAACTTGAACACTTCATATTTTCCAGTTCTGCGGTGTATTCCTTGCTTCCAAAGGATAACCCATTTATAGAACATATTTAACGTCACTACAGCTGGTGTCTGGGAATGTGTGGCGGTCGTAAAATGTCTCCCTGCCCTACATCATAGTGTAGTTTATATTTTCTTGTCCTTTGAGATCATTGATTCCAATGTGGAACATGAAAATATTTGAGGGTCACTGATAAGGCCTAAATGGCCGAAGGTAGCTAGTCTGGCCCAGAAAACTTGAACACTTCATAATGTCCAATTCTGTGGAGTATTCCTTGCTTCCAAGGGATAACCCATTTATAGAACATATTTGACGTCACTACAGCTTGTTTTTGTTTGTTTGATTTGAGTTTTAACGTCCCCGTCAACACTGTAAAGGTCATTTGGAGACATTGCTTCCAATTTTGTGGGACTTTTACCCGACATTGAGATGAAATGACTTCTCAAGCCCTGTCGCCCAATGAAACCAATAGGGTTTATTAGCATGGACGGTCCACCTCGCACCGCGGTGCCTGGACAGGCTTAGATCCTCTAAGCGGTTTACCAGCACTAGTGTGCGGGCCGGATTCGGCTCTGCGTGGAAGCATCATGCAGCCCATATATTTCTTCAAGCCCCTATGGGCGGGGACCGCACACTACAGCTGGTGTCTGGGAATGTGTGGCGGCCGTAAAAATTCTCCCTGTCCTACATCAAAGTCTAGTTTATATTTTTTTACCTTTGAAATCATTGATTCCAATTGTGGAATTTTGAAAATATTTGAGGGTCACTGATGAGGCCTAAATGGCCGAAGGTAGCTAGTCTGGTCCAGAAAAACTTGACCACTTCATATTTTCCAGTACTGTGGTGTATTCCTTGCTTCCAAAGGATAACGCTTTTATAGAACTTATTTAACGTCACTGCAGCTGGTGTCTGGGAATGTGTGGCGGCCGTAAAAAGTCTGCCTGTCCTACATCATAGTGCAGTTTATACTTTCTTGTCCTTTGAGATCATTGATTCCATTGTGGAATTTTGAAAATATTTGAGGGCGAGTCCTAAACCTTGTTTCATCTCTGTAGTCTTTTTATTTGTATGATCTCGGAAATGTTACACTGATGAGTTAGGAAGCCTTCATGCGAACTAAACAATATTAGTGTATACCGCGACAGAGGTAAGGGCGAGGATTATGGCCATGTAAAATCGATTTAAGCCCCCCAGTGGAATTCTTTCCACTGACCGTTCCAAGGCGGTTCTTCTGTTGCGGTTTATTTATATTGTTGTTTGTTACTTAAGTAAGTAAGTAACTTACTTACTGTGAGTATCACTTGTGTCTTTTTATTTTGGATGGCCATTTGACCATTTTGTGGGAAAGTAACTGTCCTTATGGCCTTCCTTTGTTTAGGTTTCCATTATGGTCTGGTCGCTTCATGTATGTGCTTCTTTCCCTTTGTGTCTTTGAGACACAAAGTTAATTGTATCGATTCCTGATCTTTGTTTTACTTCTACTTTACTAAATGGCCGAAGGTAGCTAGTCTGGCCCAGAAAACTTGAATACTTCATATTTTCCAGTTCTGTGGTGTATTCCTTGCTTCCAAAGGGTAACCCTTTTATAGAACATATTCATCATGTAAACATCATGTTAACAAGTCCATGTAATGAACATCCCTGTAAAGCTCACTTTAAACATCCCTGTAAACATCACTGTAAACTGACTTTTACAGGGGTATACCTTATTTTTACATATTCTTGCTCCAAGACATCGGCTGTGGGTACTCGTTAAAATGAGGCGGTTCTAACGAGCATCCCGAGCCTCTGTGAGGATCATAGAAAAATACCATTTTGAAGTAAAATAATGTACTATGCTTACAAAATGCTATGTGCTCTGTGAGTGAGTGTTCCAGTTTTACGTCCCCCCAACAGCTAAGGTCATATGGAGACGGGACCTCGGTTTAAAGACTCATCCGAAAGTCTGGAAAAGCCCGGGATCGAACCTGCGACCCCTGGTTTACAAGGCGACTAGCGTAACCACTCGACCACGGAGGCTTCTAAGTATGTACTCTGTAATAATATAATCTGGAACACGACAAAACCTGCAAGACATGTGCGGGATCAGCCGCTTCATCAAACAAGTCTTGGCAGTGTCTTCTCTTGATGCTTTGCGGGTTGCCCAGAAACTGTAGTGCCTAAGGCTAATGCGAACAATGAAGATTTAGATCAGACCGCGCAGTTTGAAGTCTGATCGGAGTCTCCGCTGGTCGCTCAAGTCTTATTGCGTGCGTGTGTGCGTGCGTGTGTTCTCGTTCTATGGCACATATGTTCCTTGCGCATATTGTAATGTTACATATTCTAACACAGCGCGCCTATATAGGCAATGGAAAATAACTGTGTTTTATTCTGCAACAAATCACAGCTCCGAAGAGAATGAAGGGTGACGTCATTAAAAACTGCAAATTTATGACGTCACTAGTCGATTTTCTTGACGTTAGACGGTGTAACGTCATTTTCTCACATCGAAAACATTAGAAAAGGATAGAAATGCATGTGTTTCAGTCGAGAATTTTAGCGGGATTTATTCTAACAATGGCGAATTGTTGTGAACTTTTGAAGGAAACAACAACATTATTGCCGATGTTCAGCGTGTTAGAATCGAAATAGATCAGCTCTAATCTGTGATTTGTTGAGTAATAAATCACAGTTTGTCGGTCAGTTGTAAGTAGACAAATCACGCGCGCTACGCGCTTGTGATTTGATCTACTTTACAACTGACCTCCAAACTGTGATTTATTACTCAACGCGAATTACTTAATGTGACGTCAGGAATTTTGACGTAAGTTTTGACGCACTTGTTGTTGTATGTGACGGCATCAGATCCACACACTTGTTCTGTCGGGAGCTCCGTACAGTTCAAGGTCATCAAGTAACCACAGCTGTAGAATGCCTGCGCCTGACAGCCTGTAAAGATTGCAAGATATCAAACGTAAATTTTCGATTTTAAAGGATGGGCGGGACGAAGCGGGGCTGGACGGGACGGGGCTGGTCCGTGCGGGACGGGATATGACAGAATGGATCGATGGATGGACTGGACCGGATGGACAAATGGATATTTCATTAAATGTTGTTTTTTTTTTTGTTTTTTTTTTTTTTCAATCACAGATATATACTCATATTCAATGAAAACGCACCGCTAGTACTTAACCTCAAATTTTAATTTATTCACAATATTTCCAGCATTTGATCACGTTTAATCAATTATCACTAACTTACTCTCAGACTCACTACAGAGTTACAGCATTTCATTTGATATAGAGATACGGAGACTCGAATAAGTCTACACCCGAAAATCAAAATCACATATCCTTATACCGGGTATGTCCGACATTAGCATCAAGTGTTGCTTGGCATCGACGTCTCAGGCTTCAAATTAAACGCTGTATATGGTCTTGTGTGATGTTGTCCCATTCTTCCTGTAGCGCCGTGGCAAGCTGCTGACGGTTGATTGGAGGATTACGTCGGCTGTACACACGTTTTCGGAGCTGGTCCCAAAGATGCTCAATTGGGTCTAAATCCGGCGAAAACACAGGCCAAGGAAGAACTTGCACACCATTTTGATTGAAAAAGTCCATGGTTAGCCTCGCAGAATGCGCACGTGCATTATCCTGTTAGAAAAGCGTAACGCCACAATTATTGCGTAAAAACGGTTAAGATTTCATCGATGTACCGACGTGCCGTCAAATTGCCATCAACAACGATGAGTTGGATTTTGTGGCGCCATGAGATCCCTCCTCACACCATTACGCTACCACCACCCCAACGTGACACCTGTTTAACACAACAGTCTTGGAATTGCTCCCCACGTCGACGCCATACTTTACGCCGCCTATCAAACATTTCAACACAAAAACGGGACTCGTCCGTGAACAGAACAACACGCCAACGCTGTTGTGTCCATCGGACACGCTGTCGACACCAATTAAAGCGACTGATTCGACGTTCCGCCGTCAAAACGTTCTTTCTATACGTCTTATGGTTAGAAATACCGCTTTCCAGGACACCCCGCCGTACAGTTAAGGCACTTACGTGTAGGTTAAAGGTTCCCACTGTCTCCTGGGCAGTTTCAAGGGACGTCCTGGATCGGTCGCGTAAATTACTCAAAACAATGTACCGGTCCTGCTTACGTGTAGTAACACGTGCACGCCCAGGGTTTTGTCGATCGTTCACAGACATCCTAGCGTTGTACCTTGCAAACAATCGGTCATTCGTAGTGTGCGAACAACCCATACGCTCTGTAACCTGGCGGTACTGATAAAAGCCCACCTTGAACCATACCGAGGGCACGATGACGAGCGACGTTACGCAGACGTTCCATTCGCTCGTCCCATTGGCTTGTTCTTATGAAATGTTTTGCTGGCTTTTTAACGCAAAGAATCCGGACCTTATGAGGACAGTAAAGAAAATGCCAAAAATATCGTGATTTCGAAAATTTTGCGATTTTTGCATTTTGCACGTGTACAAGCACATCATGAAAATCACGCAGTGTTCGTGTCAAACACACTCATGCTTCGATGACAACTTTACAATACCGTATTTATCAGCTGAAAAAGCCAGTCATTTTACCTTAAACTAAAGAAATCAAACTCTAAAAGTGGTGCGTTTTCATTAAATCTGAGTACAATTATTAAGGCTGGTTAAAACACACAACTCTGCCGACAAAAGTTCCACATAGAAATCGGGTCTGCTGTTTTCCAATTTTAACTTGCTTAGAACCGTATGTCTAAAACATTCCATTAGGAAATGTAACATACTTGTATCTTACACTCGTTCTCATTTGAAAAACAATTTATGAAACGAGCGAGCCTCCGGCGAGTTTCGTAAATTCCATATGAAAAGACTGTCACAGGGTTAATTTCAGTATTTAATTTCAGGAAAGTCCCAAGATTATTGGCAGAATATCAAAAGAATGCTACCGACCCCAAAGGTAAGACGCGCATCCCACTGAGCTACCGAGGCCGGCACTTCAGTATAAAGACGTTATTATTATTTATTTTTACATTTTCTGGCCCTTTTGGCGCCACCAAAAAAAATGTGATATTTTTCATATATCTTCTCGAAACACAGTTGTGGATACTCGTTAGAACCGCCTCGATAAGCCGGTTTTTACGAGTACCCACAATCTATGATCTTAATAAACCGAAAAAAGAAAAATATTGTATATCCGTCTAATCACCAATTTTAGTGTACGAAAGTGGGATTAAAGGGGATCAAATTTATATAGACGTGTTTTCATGATGACCTAGTTTTTCAAAAGATACCATGCTCAGGTTCGGCCCCAGTCCATCGGGGCTTAAAGAAATAGATGGGCCGCATGATGCTTCCACGCAGAGCTGAAAACGACCCGCACGCGAGTACTGGTACACCACTTACAGGATCTAAGCCTGCACAGGCAAAGCGGTGTGAGTCGGGCCGTCCTTGCTTATAAACCCTTTTGATTTCATTGGGCAATAGGGCTTGAGATATCATTTCATCTCAATGTCGGGAAGAAGTCTCACAAAATTGGAAGCATCGTCTCTTTACAGTGTTGACGGGGATATTTAACCTCAAATCAAACAAACAAACAAAACCATGCTTAGGTTTTCTTTTTATACACAAAATTCTTTTAACACTGACTTACCATAAATGAGGAGGCATAGGAATAAAAGAATAACGCTGAATGCTGCCATCTTGAGTTGTAAGTAAAAGGTCGCTTGTTCTACTTTCACCTTCTTATCAGTTCAAGGCGGAAGGATACATAAAAAACGATCGCTATTTTAGGCAGCTCTGTTTCGCTAAGAGAAATAGTCTGCCCTGGTATCTGAAACCCTTTCCAAACTGGGGACCACCTTTAGAGTAAAGAATTTGCTCCCTGACTAGGGACTACTTTTAAAGTAAAAGTTATCCAAAATGAAAAGGGAGGTAAAGCATTTTGGACGTGTTCTTATTCACAGTTACAAGAGTTTTCACATTGAAAAAGCACATGTACAATGTTTAAACTGTGTGACTACCCTGCTAGCATTCTACATAAATCTACAGCGGGCCTTTAGCGGCCCGTCAGCTACCCTGACGGGCCGCTAACGGCCCGCTGTAGATTTATGTAGAATGCTTACTGGGTAGCCAGAGCGAAGGAGTCTCAACACTTCGTATAGGCGATCGAAACACAGCACTGCTCGACTTCAAATGGTCGGTCGGTCGGTCGGTCGGTCGATCTAGGATGAGTGGTGTGAATACTGGTTTCGTGATCATAGTTATGATGACACACTGCGACTTAGGGTTCAGATGATAAGGTCTTTAAGTTCTTTAGATAAGGTATGAGGGCTGATCTACATATTCTGATGCCATCGGTGTCAAAAATATAGTCAAGAGGCTCGTTATACTGTGGTTTCACGATATGTAGACCCTTGCGGGTCGTTTTCCGTAGAAAAGGAGCTAAAGGTTAGAGGGAGGGATAGTGGAGATGAGAAAAAAAGGAATGAGAATGCAGAACAAGTACATCACGGAAACACTACTATATAATTTTTACCCCCTTGAACCCCACTTTTATATAGTAAAACTGGGGTTTACAGGGGCAAACCTTATTTTTATTTCTGCTCTAAAATATAGATTGTGGGTACTCGTTAGAACCGCCTTGATGAGGCGGTTCTAACGTGTACCCACAATCTATACTTTGAGCAGAAATGAGAAAAATATCACAATTTTTTATCTTAAAATTTTCCTTTTATAGGCGATGAAATTTACAATGTATTTGTATAGGCGTGTTTTTGTAATGATGAAAATGTACAAGTATAAATACATTGTTCATGCATAAAATAATCTATACCTCGGCCCATAAATGCTCAATGATGTTTGTTTGTTTGATTTGAGGTTTAACGTCCCAGTCAATACTGTAAAGGTCATTTTGGAGACGTCGCTTCCAATTTTGTGGGACTTTTACCCAATGATGAAATGACATCTCAAGCCCTGTTGCCCAGCGAAACCAATAGGGTTTATAAGCATGGACGTCCGGCTTGCAGCGCTTTGCCTGGGCAGGCTTAGATCCTCTAAGCGGTTCACCAGTACTCGTGTCCGGGTCGGTTTCAGCTCTGCGTGGAAGCATCATGCAGCCCATCTAGTTCTTCAAGCCCAGATGGGCGGGGGCCGATAAATGCTCAATGAAGAAGAGGCCTTGCACAAAACAATTAAGAAATGAATGTAACTTATTTAACGTTCATCGGAGTATGAACAACATCGGGTCACGAACAAAGCAAGTGAACTCTAAAACTTTGCTCGTGACCCAATATTGTTCATATTTCGGTGAAAGTTAATTAAATTACGTACCATTACTACTTATATTTACATTATTTCCCATCCACCATATACGACGAACAAATCTTGTTAAAGGGCTTGACCGCCCCCCCCCCCGCGCGCCCACCAGGGCTTGAAGAAATAGATTGGGCTGCACAATGCTTTCTTGCAGAGGTGAAACCGAAACCGTTTACAGGGTTCTAAACTTGCCCAGGTAAAGCGGTGCGAGTCGGACCGTCCGTGCATATAGACCTTATTGGTTTTATTGGGCGGCAGGGCTTAAGATGTCAGCTCATCTCAATGTCGAGTAAAAGTCACACAAAACTTGGAAGCAACTTCTCCAAAATGACCTAAATAGTGTTGACGGTGACATTAAACCTCAAATCAAACAAAACAAGACTAAAAAGATAGAAGAAAACAACTGCACATAGTTTTCCTATTGACAGCGGAACAGCGTCGTTGGCACCATAACGTTGCCATCGTCCAATTATATTGAAGATTGATCGATTGATTTTTTTTTGTTTAGAGATACGTCAACACTTGTGGGTCATTTTGTGTCGTCGCCAGAGAAAGGGAGAATAGAGATAGAAGAGATAGTAGAGGAGATGAAATTGAGGGGCAGAGGAGATGGAGGAAAATGGATAGAAGTGTAAAAACAGAAGAAATAACCTTGCCAAACTGTAAGCCAAAATCAGTTGGACGCACCATTTACGCAAGATACACATCACCTTTGCCTCACACATCATATTGAAGAGAACCGTTGTTTATTCCGACGCTACTGACGTTGCCAATGTATTCATTGAAGTGAGGAAGGGCAGATAGACTTTTTCTTGCCGCCAAATATATTCTTTGCTTTTGGAAACAATGAACTACATTTGATAAAGCAAATTTGAAGCGTAGTTTTATTGAGACTCTTCATAAACAGAAACTGTACTACTACTAGGGTATAAACCCTTGATATCAGTGTATGCCATTCCACCGAAAGGTTACTGGATAATTATAATCTTGGACTGACAAAAGATAATTAAAGCCTTAATTGGGCCCCGTCAAGCGATTTTGGTACTTATCGCCTATGCGAGCAGCGAAGGTTCAGGCGAGCCTGCGCGTCCGCGCAGTCTCGCCAGAACCTTCGCTGCTCGCTCATACAAGCAGTGAATCAAGAGGAACCTTCAGACAGAAAGCCATATCTCTGGCCCCTCTGAATGACGGAATGCTCGAAAACACAATTTCGCTTGGCGGGACTCAATTGTAGTTCGTCTTAATAGCGGTGTGTGTGTGTGTGTGAATTCGGGTTTAACGTCGCTTTCAACAATTTTTCAGTCATATCACGACGGTGTCTGGTTGCGACAGGGAGCTCAATGCTCACATTTATAGTGCTGCCTCACTGAAGTATCATGTCCCAGACACATTGCATGATACCACACCCAGTCACATTATCCTGACACTGGATCGACCAGTCCTAGCTCTACCCCGTAAATCTGAGTGCCAAACGAGGAGCAGCTAGTACCATTTTTAACGACTTTGGTATGTCGCGGCCCGGGGTCGAACCCCAGACCTCCCGTTCCCCGGAGCGGACACTCTACCAACTGAGCTATCGGGGCCGGTATCTTAATAGCGGAACTTCACTGTACATTATTCTCATTTTTCTGTCGAAACCATTAAACTTTCTGTCGAAACCATTAAACTTGCTGTCGAAACCATTAAACTTGCGTAATTTTAAGGATGACGGGAGACAACTCTTTAAAAACGACCCGCGCTCATCGGGGCTTGAAGAAATAGATGGGCTGCATGATGATTCCTCGCAGAGCTGAAACCGACCGCACATGAGTACCGCTTAGAGGATCTATGCCTGCCAAGGCAAAGCGGTGCGAGTCGAAGCTCCCATGCTTATATATACACCTTATCGGTTTCATTGGGCGACAGGGCTTGAGATGTCATTTCATATCAATGTTGGGTAAAAGTCCAACAAAATTTGAAGCAACGTCTCCAAAATGACCTATACAGTGTTTACGGGGACGTTAAACCACAAATAAAACAAACAAACTCTTTCAAAAAAATCTTACCAAAAAGCGTGAATCGCTTTTTGAGCAGTAAAATATACAGAATAACAACCAGAAAGTTCCAAAAGTTGTCCCCCTTGCAAAACACGGCGAACCAATCGCCATGTGAATATATTCCTCTAAATGCTGTTTTCTTGAATTTTCATTTTAAAAAACAGTGAAAACCGCTATTAAAAATCCACCTTTAATTACATCACTTGAACAAGTCCGTGAAATGAGTACCCCATAGACCCCACTTTATATAGAGAAAACTGGAGTTTACGGGGGTATATTTTACTTTTCTTATTTCAGCTCCAATACATAGGTTGTGGGTACTCGTTAGAACCGCCTCAATGAGGCGGTTCTAACGAGCACCCGCAACCTATTTTTGCATTATAAATAAGAAAACTATCATGGATTTTTATCAGAAAAGTAGCCATTTTGGAGATGTAAAAAAATGCATTATGTCGCACGTATGTGTTATCGTAATGAAGACTAGTTCTTTAGTTGGTTGCAGTTATTCGTTTTGATTTTGCATACAGTGTCCTCTGGTCAGAGACCACCTTTGAGGCTCTTCAAAGTGGTCTTGAAGACCACTTTTGAACAGTCCCAAAGGTGGTCTTAATATAGAAATATTACTTCACATGAGCCTTGCTTATTCAGACATCCGGTTTTGATAACTACATATATATATATATATATATATATATATATATTTCTATTCCGCATAACCTATTAAAGGAGGTCGAATAACTGCACGCTTTTATCGGTAGTGACCTATAATACCTTCTACTGACCTAAAATACGTCTAGTGACCGTTTATAGACTGGACCTACTTTTCAGGTACATAATTTGCAAGTGTGTGTGTGTGTGTGTGTGTGTGTGTGTGTGTGTGTGTGTGTGTGTGAATTCGGGTTTAACGTCGCTTTCAACAATTTTTCAGTCATATCACGACGGTGTCTGGTTGCGACAAGGAGCTCAATGCTCACTTTTATAGTGCTGCCTCACTGAAGTATCATGTCCCAGACACATTACATGATACCACACCCCGTCACATTATCCTGACACTGGGTCGACCAGTCCTAGCTCTTCCCTGTAAATCTGAGTGCTAAGCGAGGAGCAGCTAGTACCATTTTTAACGACTTTGGTATGTCGCGGCCCGGATCGAACCCGTGACCTCCCGTTCCCAGGAGCGGACACTCTACCAACTGAGCAATCGGGGCCGGTTTGCAAGTGTAGATAATAAGACGCAACCCTTTATATCCGGGAAAGCAACTTTTCAGAAACAGCTAGATTCTGACCTATTCAGGCTTTCCTGTTTTGAATTGTTCTTCGAATAACTGGGCACTGTTAACTACGATTGTGTCTAAACCTCGAAAATAATTTCTAAAGCTAAAATAAACTATTTATTTTCGGATGAGGCGGTTCTAACAAGTACCTACAATCTATATTTTGAGTACAGAAATACAACAACGCAACCGGCAAGTTAGCACTAGGCCTTCTCTCAGACGCACTTTTGATGTTGTTTGAGACGAATATCAAATACGTGCCGAAAGCTTTGTAGCACCGTTTTGAACCTTCCATCACGTGCTTCTGAACTGGTATTTGAGATGATTGACAACCGTCTTTGAACGTTAAAAAGCGTGGGCGGGACAATAGCGCTGTCACTTTATGTTACAATCGATTTTCAATACTGCTGAAAAGGAGATTGTGGATACTCGTTAAAACATCGAAGCGGTTCTAACTAGCAGTACCCACAATATAGTCTGCTCAAAACAGAGATTGTGGATACTCGTTAAAACCTCGATGTGGCGACAGGGATTGAGATGTCATTTCATCACAATGTCGGGTAAAAGTCCTACAAAATCGGAAGCAACGTCTCCAAATTGACCTATACGTACAGTTGTGTGTATTTCTGCTCAAAATATTGATTGTGGATGCTCGTATCGCCTCATCGAATTTTTCGTATTTCTGCTCAAAATATAGATTGTGGATACTCGTTAGTATCGCCTAATCGAGGCGGTTCTAACGAGTACCCACAATCTATATTATGGGCAGAAATAAGAAAGTAAGATGTACCTCTGTAAACCCCGGTTATTCTATATAAAAGTGGGGGTCCAGGGGGTCAAAATTATATAGGCATGTTTTCGAGAAGTGGCCAAGCAGGCACTCGACAGTGAATCAAGCGTGGTAGCGCAATGGTTAGTGCACTTGCCTGTGACGCTAGAGGCCCACGGTTTGATTCCCGGCAGCGGTAATAAAACTGCGGTGTCCGAACATGCTCCGGATGAATGCAACAAAGTACACCGTCCTCCGCATCGGGACCTTAACTTCGGATCCCCTACACGTGCAGGGAGGCCCATCCTGTGCAGGTTAAAGATTTCAACCGTTATTACACGATTACTGTGTATGCTTTCATCCTGCAAACATGGAGCGTCAAATGTGACCTGGAAACGCTCCAATATTCATTTGACCGATCACAGAAATAATTTTTTTGTTGTTTGAATTGAGGTTTAACGTCCGGTCAACACCGTTTAGGTTTGTTTTGTTTGTTTGATTTCAGGTTTAACGTCCCCGTCAGCACTTTATAGGTCATTTTAGAGACGCTGCTTCCACTTTTGTGGGACTTTTACCAGACATTGAGATGAAAAGGCATCACAAGCCCTGTCGCCCAATGAAACCAATAGGGTTTATAAGCGTGGACGGTCTGACTCGCACCGCTTTGCCTGGGCAGGCTTAGATCCTCTTAAGCGGTTTACCAGTACTCGTGTGCAGTCGGTTTCAGCTCTGCGTGGAAGCATCATGCAGCCCATGTATTTCTTCAAGCCCCGATAGGCGGGGGCCGCAACACTGTATAGGTCATTTTGGAGACGTCGCTTCTAATTTCGTGGGACTTTTACCAGACATTGAGATGAAAAGACATCTCAAGCCCTGTCGCCCAATGAAACCTATAGGGTTTATATACATGGACGGTTTCCAGCCGTGGATTCTTTATTACGCCAGGATTTTTCTCCTGTCGCGATTAGCTATAGTTTGTAAATGACAGCGAGTGCTCGGGTCTTTAGGCTGGTGTGTATTGCCAATCGCGACTGCGAAAAAAATTGACAGGTAAACTCTTGCGACACTCGGTGTGCTGTGACAAATCAAGCAGCTGATTAACACTTATTCGATGTTTTGCTTCCCGGATTTTTGTACACACACTTTGATTATCGGTAATTTGATTGTTGCATAATTAAAGAAAGCGAGCATTACCTATATTATGATAAAAGAACAGAATCGTCGATATTGCGATTCCCTATCTAACACCATTATCCATACCATCAATAAATAACAAAATGCGTTAAACTGGCAAATAAAATCTATTTTTGGCTATTAAACTTTAAAAATAGAATAACCAAACTAATCATAACTGAAGTTAATTTTGTCAGATGTAATAATGTCCCTTCCCGGGTTCCGTAGATGTATTAGTTTGAATTTTAAAAATTGATTTGAAAATAAATAATTTTTGTGTGCAAGTTCGCCATTGCGACTGACCGGAGAAATGACCCGAATTACATATGGTTCAAGCCCCAAAGTCTTTCGGATCCTTACGAGACACATGTTCATGGTGCTGCCTAACACAACAGCCTATAATACTGACACAGCATGCAACGCTTCAGATGTCTGTTAACTTTAGCCATAAAGTCCCTAAAGCCTGCCCTGGCGAGTTGGACCATCCGAGCATATAAACCATTTCACTGGGATTGAAATGTCATTTTATCTAACTGATGGGTAAAATTTCACACAAAACTAATAGTAATGTCTCAAAAAATGACCTAAATAATGTTAAAGGGGATGTTAAACCTCAAATCAAGTAAACAAACATTATAACAGAAACGCAGAAATATTGGTCAATTAAAGTCTGTTGTTGGTGACATGAAATCTGAGGGGAATGACTTGGCAGATTTTCCACCATTTTTCAAAAGGGGACAACTTTCGGAACTTCCTGTTTGCTTTGTCCCACGAAATAGTGATATACTCTTTCCTTTAAGAGTTGACCCTTATTGACATGGGATACTAAAATACGCTTGAAGGAGTTGCCTCCCCTGGAGGCGTATGCATTCCACTTAAAGTCTCAAAAATATTTGCCACTTAATTGCTCGACTCGACGGTTAGTAAAATATTTGGGCGGATTTTGCGTGCTCCCCGGAGACCTTATGGGTCCAGCCTTTGAAATTTTGAAACCTTCCTCACAACTGGACAAAAATGGGCGGTAAAAAAGAGAAGAAACCCAGAAAAACCAACAAGTCTTAACCCTTATCCTGCTGAATAAATAAATTTAGCCACAGCCATTGCTGACTGCCAAACATTAAAATTTCTTAACATTATTCACAAGCTGCATGACAAACAGTGTAGGACCTCATCTCTGTTTGCAAAAGTAGGGGTTGTTATGGGTTAAATATACACTAAAGTCACTTTTAACTGAGTTTCCTGTTGTGCCCATTTCTGTTTGTTTGTTTGATTTGAGATTTAACGTCCCCTTCAACACTGTATAGGTCATTTTGGAGACGTTGCTTCCAATTTTGTGGGACTTTTACCCGTCAATGAGATGAAATGACATCTCAAGCCCTGTCACCCAATGAAACCAATAGGGTTTATAAGTATGGGCGGGCTGCCTCGCATCGCTTTGCACGGGCAGGCTTAAATCCTCTAAGCGCTTTACCAGTACTCGTGTAGTCTGCGTGGAAGCCTCATGCAGCCCATCTATTTCTTCAAGCCCCGATGGGCGGGGGCCGACAATTTCTGTATGTATTGGAATTGCACAAGGAGGATAAATTACAAGGATTCGTGTAAAAATACATTCAAATCAATCAAATCTTTTATTCAGTCTGATTACAAATAAATGTAATAACAAGAGGAGAGATACAAATATGCAACGTTCGGCGGCAAAGTATAAGTCAAAAAAAAAAAAAAAAAAACATAAAAAACAAAACAACCAGAGGGCAACATTAAATTTTACGAGATGAAATCAGTACTTACTCTCTCTCTCTCTCTCTCTCTCTCTCTCTCTCTCTCTCTCTCTCTCTCTCTCTCTCTCTCTCTCTGTGTGTGTGTGTGTGTGTGTGTGTGTGTGTGTGTGTGTGTGTGTGTGTGTGTGTGTGTGTGTGTGTGTGTGTGTGTGTGTTTTGAGCACGCAACGCTGAAACAGCACCGAATCTATGGCATTGTGTGCTTCGAGTTGTCAATCAACAAAAATCAAATCAAATTTATTTCTCTCAGCATCGCGAAAACACGCCTATAGAAATACACTGCAAACCCTATCGCCGAAGAAAAGAAATTGGTGACAATTTTCCAATCTCTGCCCAAAACACAGACCGCGGGTGCCCGCACGAACCGCCTTATCGATGCGGCTCTAACGAGCACCCCCAATCCAGCCCCAGAGCAGAAACAAGAAAAATAAGGTTTACCCTCTGTAAAAGTGGGGTTCAAGGAGGTCAAACCAATACAGGCGCGTTTTCGTGATGGGTTATACAATATGATAACGAGGAGCAAAACGTTGTGCAAACATACTGTTTCATGTAACAAACTTATTATTTCATCATTTATTATTATTATTTATTTTATTTATCCGACCACACCCGTTCCTGACTTTAAACCAATCAGATAGCTTATGTAATTTCAAACAGTGCAGATCCCGATCAGACTCAGAAGCCATCTGGTCTGGATCTGCACTATGTGCAAAGCTAGGTTTTTTTTATCAAGAACGGCACGTTTTGCTCAGACTGGTCCGTTTGCAGTAAACTATGTTCCATTCAAAAAATCATAGAGCATGAAACGTGTGAAAAATAAATGGGCCGTTAACAAAGCATGTTCTGCACGAGCATGTGTAGTTTGGTAAATGTTCAGACGTGTGGCCAACACGCTTAAGAAAAATATGAATGGGATATTATGTTCACTCCAGAGTGGTAAGTGTAATAAAATATTATAGATGCGTCTCTCTCTCTCTCTCTCTCTCTCTCTCTCTCTCTCTCTCTCTCTCTCTCTTAACCAGCCAATACACAGGTGTAAACAGATATATTCATTACGAGTACACGCCCATACAAATACACTGCAAACCCTACCGCCGAAAAGAACGAATATTTTCCGATGAAAAACTGATATCCGACACAGATCGTGGATACACGTTAGAACCATTGTGTACAAAGTTGTTTTGTGAAAGCAGGGTTAATTTAAAATATTAGGTAATAGTAATTTTCTCTCTAGTATGGTAAGCGCTAGGACGTAGCAACACTAAATCAAGATTATAGATAAAGGTATGCAGACCGGACAGTCGTCGGCAGTCGCGAGCGGACGACAAAGGCGAACAGCGCAAAGGAGAAGCGTCCCCGACTGCCACCGGGTGTAGGCTGGGAAAATAGTCCCGGACTGAGATCCAAACTTTCGTTCAAGTCCTAAATTCCACTTTTTATATAAACAGAGTAGACCCCGATCAGACGCCGATAGAATGACAGGTAGAGTAGCCTATGTCATTAAAAATCCGCGCTTTTGGGTTGTACTTTGACGCCACGTTCTGTGGCGCCTGATCTGAGTCTCCATTGCTTTTCAAGCCCCTCACAGCGAATATACACTAACTGGTGATTGATTTTTACATGACCCGTGGCGTCCAGACAATATTAAATATGGAGCGCGAAGCAGTAGATTTTGACAATCGCTTAGCTCCGCCCTCTCCTGTGGGTTAACCGGTATTGGATGGTGATGTTAAGTATTGATTACCGTTACTTTGACAAACTTGGCACTTGAACACCAATTCTGGTGTGGCGTGTCAGTGTTTTTTGACGTATCTGCTCTTTAATGAACCGGCGGGATATGGCGTACTGCTAACTTGCCGGTTGCCCTGTTGCCCTGTAAGACAAAATATCACAATTTTCATCTTAAAAATATTGCTTACAATGCATTTATATAAGCGTTCTTTTTGGTTGTTTTTCAATGGATGGTCGCTGTACTTCTGACATATGGTATTTTGACGATTCAAAACCGTTAATCAACATAATTGTTACAATTTACCCTCTTTATATTCGACATAACCACAAAACTCGATAAAATGACAATTCCATTAAAACGAATTTGCTCAAGATGAGACGACCTAATTGAGAGAGGTAATACAGAGGATCTTACATGAGTGTTCATGTATTATTTAATTTTTTAAACGAGTTGAGGAAAATGGATTAAATGCGAGGCTTGCCGAGCATTTTATCTCTTTTCCTCAACGGGTTTAATAAATTCAATAATACATGAGCACGAATGCAAGATTCTATTTATCATATGATATTTAAAGCGCATTTTATTTACGATTGTTTACAAAAAGGTCAATATTCCGCCGTTAGTAAACGCGACGTCGTTAAGGACGTCGTACATGTAACTATACTGGACATATCAAGCTAATTTGTCTATTTAATCCACTAGTGGATTATCGAAAATATTACATGGCGTTATTACACTCTCAGACGTGACGCCATATGATTAATTACTGTATTTACAACAACAAGAATCAACAACAAGAAACAACAACAAAAAATGTGGATATTTGCTTGAATTGCCTCGGAAAAAAATGTTGTTGATATTTGTTAGAATCGCCTCGGCTAGGCAATTCTAACAAATAGCGAAACATTAAGTTCTTGGAGTAAACAAGGAGAAAATATCCTTATTTACTGTAGGTACTCCTTTCTAGGATTCTTTTTTTTGGCAGCAGCTAGTCCGCCGGCGTCAACATTTGTAGGAATGACAAGTCGCCCGGAAGATTTATATAGTCTTCCATTTTAAGAATTGTGAAGGCAAAAAGTGCATATAATGCGTTTTTCTTTACTCGCCATTTTAAGGAAAGGAAATCACCTAATTTGTATGCAAAATTACCGTAACGTAACTAACACACGTGTGAAGGTTCCGAAGGACCTGTTGTATGATTTTATGCTCACAAGGTTCCTTCTATAATATGGGAACCACGCACCACGGAAAGCCCAATACCATGTCCCCTCTCTTCTCTTCAAGAAAGCGGGGAACAAATTACTTTACGATTTTGTTAAAAACACAAATATCTCGGGGTTGGTTGGGTGAGGAAAAGGTGACGTCTATCTTGCGTCACTGGGGCGACCAACTGATATTGGCATACAGTTGGACAAGGCCTGTTGTCCTTGCAGCAAGTAAGAGTAGAGGGGGAATGTTGTTATTTCTTCTGTTCATTCACTTCCGTTCATTTTCCCCTTTCTCCCCTGTCCCTCACTTTCAGCTCCTCTACTTTCTCTTCTATCTCTTTTCTCCCTTTCTCTGGGAGACGACACAAAATAACCCTCAAGGGTTGACGTGTCGTTAAACCCCAAATAATCACTCACTCACTCACTCACTCACTCAATCAATCAATCAATCAATCAATCATAAATACCTTCAGACCATGAATAAAACACCTGTAAAGTTTCAGATCTCATCACGTGCACGAGTCCGTGAAAAGAACACCCCCTAAACCCCATTTTATATATAGAAAACTGGGGTTTACGGGGGTAAACATTATTTTTTTTTATTTCTGCGCCAAGACATAGGTTGTTGGTACTCGTTAGAACCGCCTCAATGAGGCGGTTCTAACGAGCACCCACATCCTATGTTTGCTGTATAAGTAGGAAAAATATCAAAGATTTTCATCAGAAAAGTAGCCATTTTGGAGATGTGAAAAAAGCACTATGCCACATGGGTGTGTTTACCTAATGTGTAGGAGTATTAAGGTACCTAGATCTACTACAATGCACTTTTATCGTACTAAAACATGAAAAAAGTCAAAATCAAAATTGTTAAAAGGCAACAAAATATTTCAAGATTCTGCGAAAAACACATGCAAATCATTAGGCCATAGTACTTTTGTTTGATTTGAGGTTTAACGTCCCCGTCAACACTGTAAAGGTCATTTTGGAGACGTTGCTTCCCATTTTGTGGGACTTTTACCCGACATTTTCAAGCCCTGCCGCCCAATGTATCCAACTGGGTTTATAAGCACTTGCACCGCTTTGTCTGGACAGGCTTAAATCCTCTAAGCGGTTTACCAGTACTCGTGTGCAGGTCGGTTTCAGCTCTGCGTGGAAGCAGCATGCAGCGCATCCATTTCTTCCAGCCCCGATGGGCGGGGGCCGAAGCCATTGTAGGCACACCTATTTAGTTTCGGAAGGATCAGTGTTAAACTGTAGGGGGTGTTGCGCTACAGCATGATAGAATAAGAAAATTTGATAACTTTTTCAGTGTAAGATCGATTTTTATTTCACTAAACTGTGAACAACAAAAGAAGTATTTTCACTTGTGGCTTCGTCACTCGTGAAAATACTTCTTTTGGTGTTATGATCATTCGGTGAAATGAAAATCGATCTTACACTTCAAACATTAAATATCCTCTATAGACTATGTTTAAAATCTGGTGAATTCGCCTCAAACTATAGGTTGCACTCAAAAAGGTACCTCCTAGCAGGCACATGACGTAATTGTGACGTCAAATCAATGTCGGTACAACGCCATGGCGTTAATGCAACGTCGCACGTCGTGACGTTGCGCCTACGTTGATTTGGCGTTACCCTAACGACGCTTGCCTACTGGGCTACTCCACGCCGTCTACTATACGGTTAGCCAATTACCTTTTTCTCCGAAGTAAGTGACTTGCACTCCCAAATATCATACCCTAAAAAATTAGTGCACTTTCATATAATGAGTCGGTCATACTTGGCCATTACAACAGTTGGGTGGTGCACCGGCCCCGATAGCTCAGTTGGTAGAGTGTCCGCTCCGGGGAACGGGAGGTCTCGGGTTCGATCCCGGGCCGCGACATACCAAAGTCGTTAAAAATGGTACTAGCTGCTCCTCGCTTGGCACTCAGATTTACGGGGTAGAGCTAGGACTGGTTTATCCAGTGTCAGGATAATATGACTGGATGTGGTATCATGTAATGTGTCTGAGACATGATACTTCAGTGAGGCAGCACTATAAACGTGAGCATTGAGCTCCCTGTCGCAACCAGACACCGTCGTGATATGACTGAAAAATTGTTGAAAGCGACGTTAAAGCCGAATTCACACACACACACACACACACACAGTTGGGTGGTGCGCTAAATTTAGAGTTTATTAAAAAAACTCACAGGATGAGTTTTTATGCTTTCAGACTAGCACTAAAACGTATACCTCTGTTACATGTGGGTTTACGACGTCCCGCAAACCCCCATGCTGACAAGACAACCGAGCGTGATCTCTGACAGGTGTACGGGCGGCTGTGGGGTAAGGCACAAGAAAGATATCAAATGAATGACATGGATTATTTACAGTATCTATATACAACAATACTAACACAAAACATCACATTTATTTGCTTCTGTAGCCCACTGACGTCCGCCCCGAAGACAAAACAATGTTCTGTGCTCGGAACGGGGTGACGTGAATGTCAACAAAAGCAAATAACAAAAACAACAATAAAATAAGAAAAGAAACACAAAACGTGTTAAACGTTCACTTAGGGTGAACCACTTCTCGCGCACTTCTGAAAACTAAGTTGTCAACCTTGTTGTCGACCACAAGTTGATTTATATTATTTATCGATTCGTATTCATACGAACTTGAAGTCCCGGTAACGTCTTCGTTGAATCGATTCTAGGTTGTTTTGCACAACCTGTCTAATATGGTCTCGACGGTCTGTTATTGGGTCTGTCCGCCCTTGTTGGACACTAAACCGACAGCGTCGCACCCGTACCTGCTCCTATCTGGCAGGGAGCAGCAGGTCACCACACATCGTTGTGCCTGCAAATTACGATATCGACTAAGATACAGTTCACTAAAACTATATTATGATCCCCCTCCCGGAGAAGTAAGAATATGTTCATGCATATACCGTTATTGCGCATGCGCCGACCAGACACACAGGCTGATCAGTGCATGCGACAAATAACTGCACAGCAGAACTCAACTTGACTGTGCATCAAATTATCAGCACCCAGCGCTTGACACAAGAATACTCAAAGTTTATGTTTCCTTACTGAGCACTACAGAAATCAATTAATGCTCACTACTATTGAGCATAATACCCATCAAATCCGTGCTCACTACATTATCACAGGTAAGAGGCAATTGAACAGACCACGCCTTAGCGCTACCTGGTCACCCGCCAATTACAGGAAACATAACAAACCATTTCATACCCTTCTTCGCGACACGGCTCACAAATATAGCTATTCACAAATTCATTACATTAACAACAGCTAGAAACTAAAAACAGGAAGATTTTCATCTGTTCTCCATAACATTTGTTAGTGTCTCATAAGGACCAACACTGTTTGTCGTAAATTCTTTCTGTATTTGGTAGGCACCACGTCACAACCGTCCTCGTGACGCTGATGACGCAGCTGACGTCATCCACGCCGCTCAGGACGTTATAACGTATGGCGACCAAACACTCTCACTTATCATTATCACATTCCTTTTATGTACATACAAGTACAAACCGAGTTCTCAAACAAAAACGGCACCATTATAAAATGAACTCGTAGTTCTTCTTGAACAAAATTATTTCTACTCAACATGAATATGCTTGTAAAATCAAATTCATCACGGTTCATCATCCCGGATAACCCGACAGGCTCTTGTAAGAGTTTGCCCTGATGATGAAGATATGGTTAAACCCGTCTTAATTTTAAGTCCCCTCTACACCTAATATCATATAGAGACGGGACCACGGTTTTCTAACCACTGCTAGTCAAAAGTTATGGATCAAACAATTGACCCGACGTTTATTAATTATATTCTACAAAAGGGGTCTTAAAGCCTAAATGAATCTAGAATGAGCGGGTGTCCAAGCTTTACGTCTCACCAACATCTAGGGTCAGAATGAGACAGGACCTCGCTTAAAAGACTCGTTCTACTTCTGGAGAAGCCTGGGATCGATCCTGCGACCTCTAGCTGGCAAAGCTAGTAGCCTAATCACTACACCACAGAGGCTTCAAAAGTGAATTCAGAATAGGCTTCAGAAAGTTGGGGTATACTAGAAGTAAACCCCTCCAAAACATACAAGCATGTTCATACAAAAAATAATAATAAACATAAATTTAGCATACCGTTCTATATTCATTCTCCGTAACGCCACTATGTTGTGTGCATTTATTCGCACTTGACCTGCTGCTGAATAGTGTTCGTTTTTCAGGGTATTTATACCTATGAATACTACCGGAAAATCATGCATACTCTTGTTAGCTCGCTAAAATCGTGGCAAGGTGAAGATACCGTCGACAATCATAGCCATATAGCAAAAATCGAGTAGATAATTGATTTGCGTTAAAATAGTATTTCCCCTACGAAAAAATGATGAAACTTCCCTATAAATCAATGGTATAACTCCCGTCAAAATTAACACATGAAACATCGTGACTGGAATGAAAATTATATATGGCACAATTTGGCGGTTGGCGATGTTTAGGCAAATTTTATAGAAATCAGCCTTATAGCGGCCAACTGTATGGTTAAAAAAAATCTCCACAAACCACTCATGCATACATCGTATGATATGTGCATGACTTGTGCATGGAGCAGCACATTTTGCCTACCGTATTTCACCTAAAATATTTCACTCGCACCGCCTTGCCATATACCTACTAAAATAATTTAGATGTGCATAAGCACCAGAGAGGTTTCCTATTCCATCTCGTAAAAACCTCTGAGTCCCAATCTACACTATGTGGGCTTTGAACTCCTCTGCAGTTTTGGTATTTACCACAGAGGAGGGAAGACTATTCCACTGAGGAATAGTTCGAGGGAAGAAAGAATTCTTCAGGGCATCACAATAGATATTAATTGTTGTTTAATTTTGATGCCCCTGTTTGGGTTGAAGTAGTCACAGGGGTCAAGTATTTATCTATATTAAGACACTTATACCCCCATAATTCCGGGCTTCTCCAGACTTTTGGATGAGTCTGTTAACGGGGGTCGCGTCTCCGTATGACCTTAGTTGTTGGTGAACACGCACATCATGCACAGAAGCCTCCGTGGTGTAGTGGTTAAGCTACTCGCAGGATCGACCCCGGGCTTCTCCAGACTTTCGGATAAGTCTTAAAATCGAAGTCCCGTCTCCGTATGACCTTAGCTGTTGGTGGGATGTAAAACTCACACACACACACACACACACACACACACACACACACACACACACACACACACACACACACACACACACACACACACACACACACACACACACACACCATGCACCCTTGCGGTGTTTTTCGTAACAGATATATCCAGTGTTTTTGTGAAATATTTGTACTGATTGATATCTGTACAGGGTAATTGGACGAGCCCGCCAGGGCGAGTCTAATTATCCTGTACAGATGTCAATCACTACCACTCATTCTCAAATGAATTGGGATATTGCAGTCGCCGTATATTTTCTGAAATCAAGCAGTCATGTGTAACCAATGAATACGTTTATATGACAGAACAACACGTCCCAAAGGTTTTGTTTTGTTTGTTTGATTTGAGGTTTAACGTCCCCGTCAACACTGTAAAGGTCATTTTGGAGACATTGCTTCCAATTTTGTGGGACTTTTACCCGACATTGAGATGAAATGACATCTCAAGCCCTATCGCCCAATGAAACCAATAGAGTTTATTAGCATGGACGGTCCGCCTCGCACCGCGGTTCCTGGACAGGCTTAGATCCTCTAAGCGGTTAACCAGTACTAGTGTGCGGGCTGGATTCAGCTCTGCGTGGAAGCATCGTGCAGCCCATATATTTCTTCAAGCCCCTATGGGCGGGGGCGAACGTCCCAAAGGTATCATGATAAACCTCCTGTAGAAAAGTACCTTTTCAGGGAAAATCAGCGACGGGAAAACCTGGTTTTGTAATGTTCGAGACTGTCGCTTTTCGAATTATCTTTGTTTGCGCACTTACAAATTTGCAATTCCACTAGAAAGGAAAGGGTTAGGTGGTTTCCATAAAATTTACATATTCTGGGTAGGGAAATAACTACCATTAGCAGGACTACATAGAGTCTTACTAAGTATTTTTCCCCGATTATGGCTGTCGCCGAAATTTAATTAAGCATTGTAATGTACGAGACGACGTTTTTCTTCTTGATATTTCAAAACAAGGTTGAGGTTTTTACACACGGAAACGTGACCAAATGGAGATTCTATATTATAATAAGCATATAAGGTCGTTTGATGTTACATGTACAACAGGAAATTAAAAATACTTGCCATACAAAAATGTGCATGGATTTGTTGCAAAAATGCATGTAATGTTCGCGATCATTATACAAGGCTTATTACGTATGTATCGACAAAAATGCTAGATTGAATTAAACTCCTGCAATGTGTGACTAACACAAATACATAATCTGGAACGAAAATAATATTTTGATGTTAAAATTCCCTCATTTCCAGTGTTTTGTAATGTTCGAGACCGGTAATGTTCAATACCGAAAATTGTTAGTCTAACAACTAGATCACATTGCTCTAACGTGGCACAGTTTTCCTTTACCAGTAGGAAGTGTCTGTAGACGACACGGTTGTCTTTTCCGGTGTTTGATGGCAGACAATACCACAGTTAAGGGAAAACAGAAGTCATATTTTGTTTTAAAATATCTGCATAGAAACTTTTTATCTTTTTCCAATATTATTTGCCACAGTTAATATTTTCAATTAAGAGTATGCCACCAAAAATCACTATTAATGAACAACATTTGCACGCTTGCAAGATCATTATTCTATTGCAATAAACAGTCTATGTATGCGATGAAATGTCCGCTACATTTGGTATCGAACATGACAGGTTTGCTATGTTGACCGTCCAGGGATAATGACTGCAGATAAATAAACTTTTTTGAATTGTGCAACCTTGGTTGTGTAAAATGACCACGTTTAGTGATATAAACGTTTGCTACATTTCTACCAATAGCTGCAAACGGTAACAATGTTGATTCCAAATTTATTACTTATTTTCGATTTTGGATTCGCGTCCCATAGCTTATAATCTTTTCCCAAATATTATTTGCCAGTATGAATATTTTCAATATAAAATGTGCAATGTTAAGAAGGCACTTCGACTCTCCAATTTGTATTTCCAAATGCATAGTTTGAATGTTAAAAAACATTGTAAGTGCAGTTTATGTTACAAAAAATTATGGTATCGAACATTACAAATTGTATCGAACCTCCCCACCTAAAATAAATATATATATTTTAGGGTATTCTGGTTTACTCTTGATTATGTTAAACAGACACAACAAATACAATATCAGATTCCTTTTCAATTTTACAGGTAGAAATGGTATAGTTGCATAGCATGTCCCTTTACCGTGTATGGTAATGTCCGAGACCATCATAGCTGCCATTTACAGACATGCATTTCTTTACATTTCTTAGAACATATTTACAAATTTCACAAAACCTGTTACTTTCGTCGAGCTGGTAGAAAAATTGGTTACATTTTGAAGACTTTTGTATAGAAAAATATTACGCTGGAATGCACTGTAATGTTCGATACTGTATTCTCGCAGTTGCATCATTAATTTTAGATACTTGATTGTGGAGAACATAAGGTCATGAGGTTGTTGTGTGTTAATATGTGATAGATATGTCTTTTAATGTTTCGGTTGCCTTAAGAACGCAGTTTATCTGTCAGGAGAGCATTTTTTATGCATAAAAGGCTTTTTGCGTAATAGCGACACCATGTTTTAAAAGCATATGACTGAACATGCACTGTTACATTAGTTAGATCCCAAAAAATGAATGAAAATGACACTAACAGCTATATTGTCAGTTAATCACGTTAGAAAACTATTTGACTTATAGAAACAAAATCACTGTAATGTCCGCGACTTTTTACATATAATTCAAATAAACTTATTGCTTATGTTGATCGTTTATCTAAAGTAATATTACTTGTGTTCCTTATTTGCCTCTCAATTCCTGTTCAAATGCAATAGTCGTAAGTGATCTAGCTATTATGTGCTTCTCTTAAAACAAAACGAAATGTGTATGTTTTCAGAAAACTATATCTTTTTCTGTATTCTCTAACCAACCCTGAATTTTATTCAAAATGGCTGTTCATTTCATTACCATATATATGACCATATGTTCAATTTTATTCCCGCTTAATAACCCGGTCGTAAGTTTCTGTCATTGCGAGCTAGAGTCTCTTGATTTTTGTGATGTTATAGAAGGGGGTAACAAACAAGTAGATTGTAGCGTACATTTCTCACAATCAAAATTTATCAAAATACCGACATATTTCCAGCTGTTGGGGTGAAATAACTTTTCATTTCTTGATCAAGGAATTTTAACTGAGTATAGGTACATGTTAATACTTTATTGTGAACATATCGGTGAATGAATCTAAGTAACTTTATAATTTGACTTTTTAAACGGCTAAAATCCCAATTCATTTGAGAATGCGTGTACAAATATTTACAAATATTTCTCAAAAACAAATGGATATATCTGTTTTAATCCACAGCTTATTGTAGCTTCCACTTAAAGGTAATAAATAAACAAAATTAAAACCTATTTAAGCATATTTGTTTTATTTACTATTAATTTCAATTTATTTTATTTGACCTGATTTACCCCGTCTGGAAAATGGATTGTCCTGTCTGAAAGGACACTGTCAGTTTCTCTGCTTCATTAATATTCAATTTGATTTGATTGGTCTAAATCTAACTGTAGCCATATGTGATCATGCTTTTTAACCTGATGTGTATCACTTGGGCATTTTAATGTTTAACCTTCATATCAAGTGAAAGGACTAACTTTAAACTCAGATGTGTGTTTTGGCTGCATGCAAATGTTTCATAAAATGTTTGGCACCAGTTACAGAGGAACTGAATACCGGAGGGTTTTTGTGATAATATAGTGATATTTTTTCTTCATAAAAAGGTATGTTGTGGGTACTCATTAGAACCGCCTCATCCCACAAAAACATGTTGTGGGTGCTCGTTGGAATTGCCTCGATGAGGCGGTTCTAGCGAGTACCCACAATTTATGATTTTATGGAGAATTGGAGAAACTTACCCCCAAAAACCCCGTTATCTGTTTCTATATAATAATTTACTAGTAGCAGACTTTTACTGGAACCGACAACACAAGACTGTAACATTTCAAAACTGTTGTTTCAATGTTGTTGCAATGATGTTGGTTTCAATGTTGTTGCAGTGATGTTGAAAGTTGAACCGGTACAACGGCGTCATAATGATGCACAGATCAGACCCAGATTAGAAGGAGCAGTCTTATCAGGGTCTGTACAGTTTGCCATTAAGTAAAACTATTTTAAATGTGGGTACTGATTCAACTAACCTCGGCGAGGCTATTTTAATGAATACCCACAATGTTAATTTTGTCATGCAGAGCTAGAAGCCCCTTCCCATTTTAATTGTAGCTCAGCTGATTGGTCGACTCAAAACTGTAAATCATAACAGTACATGATAACAATACATTTAACAAAATTTATTAGTACTGCCAACATCGGAAGCTGAGTTCATCCAGGATTACTTCACTTGCTTCGAGCAGATGGGGCGAAATCCGGGAAAAATAACATGACATTGGAAAGTGTGAAGTGGACGACACTAGAGAAGAGTTCGCTCTGTCGGCTTGGCAGACTCTGTGGGAGTCTGTTACAAAGAGTTAGAAAGAAAAAGTTACTCAGGCGCGAACAATCACGCCAGCCACAATCAAGGTTTGGTATTTTTTTTTAATATTAGAATCAGACAAATTTTAATTGAAAGTGGTGGAATTTGGGATCTCATCAATTGGTCCATTTTTCAGTAATTATTTACAGAGAATAAACAAAGTTGCGCATTTTAATTAGCAATATACCTTTGAAGATAAAATAATTTCCAATCAATATTTATATCTATAAATACGATACTTTCGCAAGAAAACTTCCCATACATTTTTCACCACCCAGGAGGGGAAGTAAATCCAAATGGCAGAAGTATTGGCAGGTATATATGCCGGGAGAAAAGATCGGATTACGGGACCAAAAGTCGGGACTATTTGGATGAGCGAATAATGGCACTAAATGTAATTTATCGTTGGTAAATATGTTTATGGGATAAGGTCTCCAAGTTCAGTGTTTCGTTCTACGGCCTTTTGGTTTCTCTTGACATTTGCGGTCTCTTTCTTTCTTTCGTCGGTCACATTTGGCCATTACCGCAGGTGTACATTACATAGACTCCAGGTCTGCAGGATTTATTTTGTTTCATTTGAGGTTTAACGTCCCCGTCAACACTGTAAAGGTCATTTTGAGGACGTTGCTTCCAATTTCGTGGGACTTTTAACCGACATGGAGATGAAGTGACATCTCAAGCCTAGTCGCCCAATGAAACCAATAGGGTTTATTAGCATGGACGGTCCGCCTCGCACCGGGTTCCTGGACAGGCTTAGATCCTCTAAGCGGTTTACCAGTACTAGTGTGCGGGGCGGATTCAGCTCAGCGTGGAAGCATCATCCAGCCCATATATTTCTTCAAGCCCCTGTGGGCGGGGGCGGACCAGGTCTGCAGGATGAAAGCCTACCCAGTAATCACGGTAGGGATCTTTAACCTGCACTGGGGATGGTTCTCCCTGCACAGGGGGCCTCCAGTTAACTGGCATTCATCCCTACAAATGATGCCAATGGAGCGTGATCGGAAACCGAAATTTTATCGCCGCTGCCATGGATCTCGAACCCGGGACTTCTAGCATCAGAGGCAAGTGCACTAACCACTGAGCAATCACGCTCCACAAACTAACCACTAACCACTGAGCTATCACGCTACTCAAAACCCCTCTTCCGCCGTGGTCAGGAAATTTCGGAGAAAAAAAATCAGTTTAGCTTTTTCGACAATTCTACGACAACTCTACGGACACACAAGAATAATTCTTAAAGATGTGCTAGATAAGTATTGTTGTGTGATTCATCACACAAACAGGGTCGACTTTTCTATCGATTCCGCCCTTTCACAACACTAGGTGTATATGTGTGTGTGTGGGGGGGGGGGGTGGACCCAGTCAGAGTTTTATTGTTGATCATTCCATTATTGCCATCTTAAAATCTTATATTCGTAGAAATCTCAGTTCCAAAATAAATTTCTCCCTGGGATTAGACCCGAAAAAGATAATGATCCAATATTCTGACCGTCAAGTACGTGGGTCATTGGATACTTTCCGGCACTATCAAATGGAGTCAGTTCAGGACTTCGAACCCATATTGTGGCATTTTAGTTGGGTTCAAATGATTTGTGTGATAGCCAGACATATCGGCCGTAAATTTTACAAATGCATGAGTTCCACTTGATTATTAAAGATCTTTTAAACACTTACAAGGTGCAGCGAGTTGTCATTCTTCAGATATTTCATAGACTGGGACCATCCAGACCTGTTCGTTATTATGTCGACTCCGAATGGTTCAACCCGCGGGTCGACAATGCAAATATTACTCTTCGAGAATTACTAAAAGACAATGATCCCGCTATTTTATGGAATCATAAGGGCTTCTGGGACCATGATTTTTAGCAAGTGCTTTAAAGGATGACGGGGTCCATATTGCGGGTGTGGCTCAGTGGAAGTATATACCTATTATTAGAACAGTTATTGTCTCGGCTATTAAACACGTACACCGCACCTAGTTTTAAATAGTGTAATGTTACATTTTATTGCTTACATTTGTTTTCCGACCATACCATTCACTTTCAGTGTATCGTTCGCAGCTAGAATTTATGTTCACTCTCTTTCATTTTAGTGCGTATTGTTCGTCCTTAGCGCAGTGTTCGCTTTCTTGGTACGGTGTGCCCTATGTCATGATCAGGTGCAAACGTATTGTTCGTTTACATTATTGTGTTCATTTATTATAATGGTGCATGGTTCACCTAAGCAGGCATGGTGCAAGGTTCATCTCAGTAGTACATTGCTAATCAACTTTTGGTTACCTGTATGACACGCCGGTCTATATACTATGACCTGCTTTATGCAGTCCCAGATGATTTTTTTTTTGACTGCCAAGTACATTTATTATCACAGTTTCATATTGTATACTATAATTATTTTAATTTTCTGTCATGTTGTATAATTACAGTGTTCCAACATGAGTCAGGGTAAACGGAAACCTAGCAAGGGCCCAACTTGGGACCAAAATCTAAAAAGACCCGAGTAACACTACCAGTGTACCCAGATTTAAATAAAGATCCTGAAGAAGTTGAAATTATGCCGGCTATCCCGTCTAGCCCCAGCAACAGGCATAGGAAACAAGGGGTAAACATTAAAAAACGATCAACATATCAGGGCTACCTCCTACAGCTGATTATAGTAGCGAGGGAGACGATGATGATGACCTTGCGGCTGCTGTAAATGATGTAGCCGAGGAACCAAAGGATAAGGTCACTGATTCTCATAATAACATTCCGCATAGGAAAAAACGTTCTACGCATGAGCAGGTTAATAGACACATTGAAGTAATGCCATCAGTCTCATCATCAGAGTCAGATTCATCTGACGATGACCTACAGGATCTGGCTGCCAAACATTTAGGCAAGTTTACAGGTGCGCTGTCCGATTTTGATACTTTATCTTATGGGGAATCCATTACAACTCCAAATGACACATAAATTCCAATCAAAATTCAAAGGAATATTTGGGAGACCAAATATATTGATTTGGCTGTTTTTTTTTTTTACCAAATACTTCTTATGCAAACCTTAATGCTAATAATCGCTTCTCTCTTGAGATAGGTCATAACTCCAAAATAAGTCTAGTGCCCAACACCTAAACAAAGAAAATCAACAGTATTGAACAATGGACGACGGCTTTTCACCGCTTCGCTGCTATTTATGGACTAAAATACTGAAAATGGCTGATGTATGACATTCAATTCCGTTGCCTTCGCCAATCACATCGCATCAGTTGGGATCAGCTCCACACAGAATTCCGGGTTATGGCTGCCACGACCTCTACTTTTCGCCCTCAACGTAGACAACAGCAATCCTTTCATGAATCACAATCAAACAATCAGACACGACCACGGTTTCTGCGAGATACCTGTTGGACGTACAACAGGTTCGGTCGCTGTACTAACTCAGACTGTCACTACGAGCACAAATGTTGCTTCTGCTGGGGAAAACACTGTGCCAAATCATGCCAATCAAGCAACAACGGAGTGGATCTTCAAGATTTGGTCCCGATTCCCAGCAGCCGGACACTCAAACACAGACCTCTAGACCCAGTAGACCGGAAACAAAGATACATGCCCAGTAAAAATATTCCCGCCACAACTAAAGTTGTCACCCCTATTAAGGTGGATACTTTGGCTTCCTATCTGGGAAATTTCAGTCAAGCTTCATATCTTGTCGAAGGTTTTACTTCAGGTTTTCGTTTAGGTTTCTCACGACAGAGAATATTCCGTATGTCTCCCAATATGTCATCCTGTCATAAACTTTCTGATGTCGTATAACACAAAATCAAGGCTGAAGTATCTTGAGCTCGCCTGAAGGGACCTTTCCAAAAAAACCCATTCAAAAATTTTCAGAACAGCCCAATAGGTTGCATTCCAAAGAAATCTCCCGGGGACTTTCGTCTTATCCACCACTTAAGTTACCCCTCTGGCTCTAGTACTAATGATGGCATTACACCGCAATTAGCTTCTGTTTCGTATTGCTCTTTCGACGATGCTGTCAATGTCCTGCTTAAATTGGGCAAAGGAGCTCTCATGTGTAAAACTGACATTGAATCCGCATTTAGACTCATCCCAGTGCATCTTTTGGATCATGAATTACTTGGTTATAAATGGCAATGACAATTCTATTATGATAGTTGCCTTCCGTTTGGTTGCCGGCGTAGTCCAGCAATCTTCGAGCGGTTTAGTACAGCAATTGAAAGGATTGTGAAAAACCATTTAAACATCCCGGATATCATCCATATACTTGATTTTTTCATGGTATGTCCCTCTGCTTCAGAAAAGTGCTTGGATTACTTATCTTCCTTTCTGACCTTTTATAAACAGAAAAAAAACCTGTCTACCCAACCACATGTATCATTTTCATGGGGCTCGAACTCGATTCTAATGCAATGGGGGCAAGGCTGCCACCCGATAAGTTTGGTAAAGCAAGAGAGTTATTTAACAGATACTGCAATAAAAGAAAAATCAGGCTAAGGGAATTGCAGTCTCTTATCGGTTACCCCAGTTTCTGTTGCAGTGTAGTTCCCCGCTGTTTTTGCGACGCCTCATAGATGAAACTAAGAATGTCAGAGATCCGGCCCATATGGTTACTTTGAACAGTGAAAGTCGTCGTGATTTACAAGCTTGGCAACTTTCGGCAATCATTTTATTGGCAAAAATCAGGTTTCTGAACTTTCTAAATTATTAACTTACTGTCTTACTGCTATTAAAACGCATGTAATTAAATATTGTGATAAAGTCTTTGAAAGATCAGGAAGAAATCTGTTTTGGTCTATAAAAAATTCGAATGAGGTTTTATATAAATTGAAATCTAGACATTTTCGTGCTTCTAGTCTGTCTACCTACGATTTTTCCATTCTTTACACTACACTTCCTCATAATCTTATAAAAGAAAAGCTTAATGATTTAATTGAATGGGCTTTTCACAGAGAAGATTCTCTCTATCTTGCATGTAATGTCAGAAATGCATTTTTCACTTCAAAAGAGCATAAAAATCAAAAATGAGTTCCTTTAAGAGCAATGAAAACATTCATAAGAAAGAAGGTGGGCCATACTACGTAGTTTCGGCTAATAAAGCCTCATCAGTGACCCTGTAATGATCCGGCAAAGAAAGCCAGAGGAAATTTTGCATATTTCGAATAGACAGTCGATTCAAAGACTGATAAAAATCAAAATGGAGTCCAAATAATTAAAAACCTGTCTAGAATGAGTCTAAATCAATAATTTATTTCTGATTTCTCAGAATATTCACAATGATCTCAAAGGACCAAAAGTAAAATATAAACTGCACTATGGTTGAATTATACACTTTGGTCATGTCAGAAAGTGTGTGATGCCCTCACCTTTCTACTTGACAATATTTATATTAGATTCGGTACTAAGTTATTTAGACAAATTGGGGGTATTCCGATGGGTAATAATTGCGCACCTCTTGTGGCTGATCTGTTCTTGTATTGTTATGAAAGAGACTTCATTTTGTCACTTTCCATTGATAACCAATCTGAAATTATTGAAGCTTTTAGCTCTACTTCTAGATATTTAGATGATTTATTAAATATTGATAATACCTATTTTGATGGTTTGATCAGTCAGATTTACCCCCTAGAACTTCAGTTAAATAAAGCAAATTCTTCTGATTCCGAGGCCCCGTTTTGGGATTTACATCTGTCTATTGTAGTTGGATTTGTTTCGTGCAAAATTTATGATAAACGCGATGACTTTGATTTTGAGATTGTAAATTCTCCTTTTTGGATGGTGATGTTCCTCGTGCGCCATCCTATGGCGTTTATATTTCGCAATTAATTCGATTTGCTAGAGTGTGTAATCATGTAACTGACTTCAACACTCGTAATAAATTATTAACGGCTAAACTCCTTAATCAGGGTTATCGGTACCATAAACTACGCTAAGCCTTTTCAAAATTTTATAGACGCCATTCTGATTTAATTTCAAAATTCAATATTGGACTTAAATCTCTTCTGCAACAAGGTCTATCGGAACCCGAATTTTATGGTGACTTAGTATATAAATTCAGAAAAATATATAACCGCAATGACTTCAGCACCCGATTTCGTAAAATCATTCTTCGATATAAAAAGATTGGGTACAACATGGATATTATACGACAGACTGCATGCATGGTAGTTAACCCAATCACGGTTGGCAACTTTGCTTCCCTCTTTAATTGCACGCCGGTGGGTCAGGCCTCAGATTCTATGACGGCTCCAACGTAAAGGCTTATTGGGAATTAGAGAGATAATGTTGGTTGGTGCCTGATGCTCTGTCTCTGGTCGGGCTCATCGGAGTCTAACTGTTGGTTTTCTTTTGCACCAGCATTTCAGTGGTTTCTTGCTGTCGAGTCCTCACCGTTGTCTCACCTCTGTGGTTCTTTGATTTTTGTGTTCACGGAGATTTGCACTGATGAGTTAGGAGGCCTTCATGCGGACTGAACAAATTTTTTGTCTAAATCGCGACGGAAGTAAGGGCGAGGATTTGTGGCCACGTAAAATCGATTTAAGCCCCCCCCCCCCCCCCCAGTGGAAATCTTCCACTGACCGTTCCAAGGCGGCTCTTCTGTGGCGATTTATTTATGTTGTTGTTTGTTACTTACTGTGTGTATCACTTGTGTCTTTTAATTTTGGATGGCCATATGGCCATTTTGTGGGAAAGTAACTGTCCTTATGGCCTTCCTTTGTTTAGGTTTCCATTATGGTCTGGTCGCTTAATGTTTGTATTTCTTTCCCTTTGGTGTCTTTTATGGGTGGAGTAAGTTAATTGTATCAATTCCTGATCTTTGTTTTACTTCTACTTTTCAGTAAAGAGTTGGAGTTCAATATGGACTCGACAGATGCAGCAGGAGCTTTGGGATTTTGGACTATGTTTGGGAATAGCTGGTTTAATGGCTCTTGGCCTGAACAAATAGTAGTTTAGGTCGTAGTACCAAAGCGTTAATCCAAAATCATAAGTCCATAGACAAAATGGCAAAAATCAATGTTCAGATCATCAGACACGGACTCCAGAAGAGTGTAATCATGCGTCCGCGGATAGTAAGTATTACTTGGTAAGCAAGCTTGGCCCACCATGCCCGTCGACCCGAACGAAGGAAGAAAAGGTGTAAATGCCGAGAAGGGTATGTCCGAGATTATTTATGTCTTCCTATGGCTTTCCATTGGCAAACAAATAGCTCATTTGCCAATCACCTTTAAAGAATTTTATCCCATCGTCTTGGCACTTTAAATATGGGGTCCTTCCCTTAAAGATCAATGTTTGATTGCACACTCTGACAACCGTGTGGCTGTCCATATCATCAACAAACAATCCTGCAAGCAAAGCTACATAATGAGGCTTGTGCGTCGCCTTGTTCTGACACTTTTATAGAACATATTTAACTTCACTACAGCTGGTGTTTGGGAATGTGTGGCGGCGGTAAAACGTCGTCCTGCCCTACATCATGGTATAGATTATATTTTCTTGTCCTTTGGGATCATTGATTCCATTGTGGAATTTTGAAAATGTCTGAGGGTCACTGATGAGGCCTAATTGGCCGAAACTAGCTAGTCTGGCCCAGAAAACATGTACACTCCTTTTTTCAGTTCTGTGGTGTAATCCTTGCTTCCAAAGGATAACCCTTTTATAGAACATATTTATATGATGTATAATATTATGTTACGATGTGTACATATTGCGGAAAAATACAACCTTCTACCAGATTTATTAGCCCGTTTACAGTTAGAAGAATTTCACCGCCTCGCACCAGATATGGACAAGGTTCCCATCCGAATACCTACCTGCTTTCTAGGAGGGACATTTTGAACATAACACATTTTTTTCCAGTAACAAGTTCACGTTTGCAGTCTCCGCTTCCAAACTTTCCAAATTCATTGCTTTTTGGTGGCTAAGCACTACAAGACATCAAGCATACAATCCATATTATCTGGTCTGTCCTATATACATGTTATAAACGACTGGCCCAACCCTGCAAGTCATTATTTGATCAATAAAATATTGTTAGGATCTAAACGTGTCAGTCAGACATCTTACACTAGACTGCCAATTACAAGGAAAATCCTTCGTTCTATCATTAAAAATGCGTCACGCATTTTCGTCTCAGTTTTTGAACAGACCCTATGTCGTGCTATGTACTCTTTGGCCTTTCACGCTCTCCTTCGCGTAGGAGAATATACAGTTACAGACACGTCAGTACATGTGATTCAATTCAAAGTGCTTACTTTTCAAGTGAAGGGACAGGCAATTCTCAGTTGTGACATCAATCTACCTCATTATAAACATTCACTAAAACCGGCTGCATTACATATTTCCGAGTCCTGCATCCAAGCAATTTGCTCAGCGGAAAATCTGGCTCGATATGGCCATCTTAAAAGCACAAGAGACGGTCCTCTTTTCTTAACCGAAAATGGAACCGATGTCACATTCAGGCTGTTCTCACGAGGCCTGAATATCAGTAATCAAGACCCGGGCCTCCCACCCCACTTATATACTCCTTATAGTTTTAGAATAGGTGGAACTTCGTTTGCTCAGCAATGCAACTATTTAGAATCCCGTATTCAGTCGTTAGGTCGATGGAAATCACAGGCATTTCGTAAGTATCTTCGTACACCTATGCTATCTGTTAATTGTTTGACTTGATGATGTTGCAGTCAAGTTTGAATATGGGTCATGCCGGATAAAATCTTGTGTGTACCCTGGAGACTACAAATTTGCTTCAGTCTTCATGAAACCTCATCTGAATGTTTGACTTGATGATATATCAATAAAGTTTGAAAATGAGCCATGTCACTCACTAGGTCAAATTTCGTTAATACCTTGTGTGCACCCTAGAGGTCGCAGTTTTACTTCGATCTCCAAGAAATTTACCTGAATGCTTGACTTTATAATATCTCGCTCAAGTTCGACCATGTGTCTTGTCGGAAAAATCTTGGTCACAAGGTCAAATTGTGTTAAAACCTTGTGTTCATCTAAGCGACCCCATTTTTGCATCAGTCTTCGTGAAACTTTGCCTGAATGTTTGACTTGATGATATCTCAATCAAGTTCGACTATTGGTAATGTCGGATCAAAACCTAGGCCACTAGGTTAAATTTCGTTAAAACCTTGTGGGCACCATAGAGGCCAAACTTTTCCTTCAATCTTCTAGAAACTTGACATGATGATATCTCAGTCAAGTTTAAATATAGGTCATTTCAGATCAAAAACTAGGTCACCAGGTCAGATTTTGTTAAAATCTTATGTGCACCCTGGACACCACAGTATTGCTTCAATCTTCGTAAAACTACGCAATAATTTTTGACCTGATTAAATCCCTGTTAAGTAAGAATGTAGGTCATGTCAGATCAAAACCAAGGTCAAATTTTTATAAAACCTTGTTTTAGTGATATCTTTGTCAGATTCAAATACTGGTTATATGTGGTCAAAACAAGGTCATAACGTCAGATTTCTTTAAAACCATTTTCCCCTCTATTTATTTATTTATTTATATACATTATTTAACGAGGGTAGACACATATTAATTTTAAATTATTAGATGCCATGTGGCCCTTAAAATATGGCATAAATTATAACATTTATACTATAACAAATATACAATATATACAAAAGAAAGGTGCCCATCTTTAAATTAGAAGTAAAACAAAGATCAGGAATCGATACAATTAACTTACTCCACCCATCAAAGACACCAAAGGGAAAGAAATGCAAGCATTAAGCGACCAGACCATAATGGAAACCTAAACAAAGGAAGGCCATAAGGACAGTTACTTTCCCACAAAATGGCCATATGGCCATCCAAAATTAAAAGACACAAGTGATACACACAGTAAGTAACAACAACATAAATAAATCGCCACAGAAGAACCGCCTTGGAACGGTCAGTGGAAAGATTTCCAAAGTTTAAAGTGCATCTGCAGACAAAGTGGTCTTGTAAAACTCAACACTGTGGAAGTTTAAGACATTGATATTTTTTTTTTAATACGGGGCGCATAAAATCAGAATAGATACAGTGGACTCGTTAAACATTAAGAGTGTAAAAACCAGACTAGTGATCCTAAATCACTATCGCATGAAGGCATTTAACCCTTTTTGTACCAAATAGAATCTTCCTTCTTATTTATAGCAGAAGTCCATTTCAAAATTTAGGGGTGTTGGGTTGTGTTTCATCCAAATTTATTTGGAAAATGAGCGAACTTTTAGCAAAAAGTGGAGGCCCTGATCAGACGCTGCGTTCTGCGGCGTCTGACCTGGGCCTGCACTGTTTGCCACCTATCCCTTTTGGGGTTTCCGGTATCAAATGGGTTAAAGTACATTCATAACATTATGTTTAAAATTGTTTAAAGTAGATTAGTTGAATAGAATTACAAAGCCTTAGAGCACTGTATGAAAACGATCTGTCAAACAAGGACGACCGTGACCTTGGTATACATAGTGCGCCATTGACCGACGATCTTAATGTGCGGCTGTGTGTCTCAGATATCGGCTTAAGTAAATCTGCAATATACTGAGGCGACATATTTAAGACTTTGTATATAAAGACAGCTTTATTATATTTCAGTCGTTTTCTTACAGGAAGCCAGCCTAAGTCTTGGAGTATTTCTGCAGATGTTGTTGTATAATCAGTGCGCAATATTATGCGAGCTGTGCGCTTTTGGGCTTTTATAATTCTGTCAATATTGGCTGCAGATGTACTCCCCGTCACTACTGACCCCTAATCGATCAGTAGAAGGATATGCCCTTGAAAAAATTTCTTTTGAATTTCAACAGAGACATGGGTAGATAATTTTCTTAATAAGGATGTTTTGACGAAATGGCTGAGCAAGGCGGTCTATATGAGTAGACCAGGAAAGTGTATCATCAATATGTATTCCAAATAATCTTTGGTTCCGTGTACTTGCTGTATTGTTCCCCGCTGTTTCGAAGAAAAGCGAGGGGATATAGTATTTGGCTTTCAGTGGTGCGTGGTTCCGAATTGTAGTAGGTACCTTGTGAGCGTAACTCCTCCTACAGTTTTAAACCGATCCTTCTGAAATGTTACAGGTTTCTTTATCATGGTTTGAAGTTGTGCATGTGCTTTTTTCAGAATCCTTGAATTATTTTTTTTTTCACTTTTTTCACATTTTTAACTTTTTTGCATGGTTCCGAATTCATAGTAGGTATCTTGTTAGCGCAACTCCTCCTACAGTTTTATACCGATCTTTCTGAAATTTTACAGGTGTCTTTATCATAGTTTGAAGTTGTGCATATGCCTTTTTCAGAATTCTTTAATTAATTTGTTTCACTTTTTTCACTTTTTTAACTTAAACTTTTTTCATGCATCGATCTTATTAAAGAGTATAAAGTAGTAGGTACCTTGTGAGTGCAACTCCTCCTACACTTTTATACCGATCCTTCTGCAATTTTATAGGTGTCTTTATCATGGTTTGAAGTTGTGCATATGCTTTTTTTAGAATTCTTTAATTAATATTTTTCCACTTTTTTCTCATTTTAAACTTAGACTTTTTGGCATGGTTCCGAATTCATAGTAGGTACCTTGTGAGCGCAACTCCTCCTCGAGTTTTATACCGATCTTTCTGAAATTTTACAGGTGTCTTTATCATGGTATGCTTTTTTCAGAATTCTTTAATTAATGTTTTTCACTTTTTTCACATTTTTAACTTAGACTTTTTTCATGCATCAATTCTATGAGAGAGTATTATGTAGTCGGTATCGGTACCTTGTGAGCGCAACTCCTCCTACAGTTTAATGCCAATCCTTCCAAAACTTAAAAGTTACTTGAATTATGGTCTGAAGATATGCATGTGCTTTTTACAGAATCTTGAAATAGTTCTTTTCATTTTTTTTCACATTTTTTGCGCATCTGTAATATGAAACTGTATATGTAAGGTACATTGTGAGTGCTTATACGTAAGTAATTTAACCAGTACTGAGCACATTCTTTCACCAGAAACTGACAACTGCCCTTCTTGAATCAGTTGAAGGCAGAGAATGACCCTAGAAAAGTGTTCGTGAACATTCACTCTTTATGAAGGAATGTTGCCTAACCCGGTAGGTATCGAACCCATCTTAAGTGGTACCAATGGTTGCCTGGTTAACGCACTTATTTTTTAACAGCACAAATGAAAAAACGGCGGGGACATACATTCTCTGTGTAATTTGCTTGTTATTATTATTAATCATAATGTTTAGTTTTCTTGACGCGTTTAATCTGCACATAGTGCTTATAAGCATGTAGCTGGTTTTATCATAACGAAGATGCATGCTATTTTTGTTACTCCAGTTCTTGGTATTATTGGCGTCACTATCACGTGAACAAGTCCGTGAAATGAACACCCTTATATATAGAAAACTGGGGTTTACCTGGGTATACACTATTTTTCATATTTCTGCTCTAAGACATAGGTTGTGGGTACTCGTTAGAACTGCCTCTATGAGGCGGTTTTAACGAGCACACATAACCTATGTTTGCAGTATAAATAAGAAAAATATCACAGATTTTCATCAGAAAAGTAGCCATTTTGGAGATGTGAAAAAAATGCATTATTGCGCGCGGGTGTACTATCGTTGTGCACTGAAGTTTCAGTTCTAGTGTATCAAGATTTTTATCATGTATATGGAAGGTAGCACCATCTGCAAAGAGGTCAGCATAGCAGTATTTTAAAAACAAAGGTAGGTCATTTGTACAAAAAATAAATGGCTGAACTTAATTCAACTGTTTGATTTATCACAGGTGATATCAGCACCTAACCGTCCTCTACAATAATTGACCATATTTATTCAAGTAACCCAGAATTTCGTTTCATATTTTGCAATAAGCAATGCAAGTAAAGTTCTCTTGCATTAATCTTCATGAAACTTTAATAAATGTCTGACTTGATGATATGTCATTCAAGTTACAATGGGTAGTGTCATATAACTAGGTCGTATTTCTTTATAACCTTGTTCTCTTTTTCTAGAGGCCACATGTTTGCTTTTCATTCCTCTTGAATTTTAACCAAAATGTTTGTTCTCAAAAGACCGAAATTAAGTTAGAATATGGGTTAGGGAGTTGTGGGTCTTATCGGGTCAAAGATTAAGCCATCAGGTCAAATTGCTTTATATGACTCAGGTGAGCGATTAAACGGCCATCATGACCCTCTTGTGTTTTGTGTGTGTGTGTGTGTGTGTGTGTGTGTGTGTGTGTGTGTCTGTGTGTGTGTGTGTGTGTGTGTGTGTGTGTGTTTTGTTGTTGTTGTTGTTGTTGTTTTTGTCTTTTGTTCGTTAGGTTATTTTTTTTTCAGACGCGCCGGTTTTCGCATACCTCTTTTTAACGATCGGCTTGTAATAAGTGAAAAAAAAATCTTAAAAGGATCTAAAAAACGACTGGGAATGTGTGGCGGCTGTAAAAAGTCTCCCTGCCCTACATCATAGTGTATTTTATATTTTCTTGTCCTTTGGGATCATTGATTCCATTCTGGAATTTTGAAAATATTTGAGGGTCACTGATGAGGCCTAATTGGCCGAAACTAGCTAGTCTGGCCCAGAAAAAAATGTACACTTCATATTTTCTAGATCTGTGGTGTATTCCTTGCTTCCAAAGGATAATCCTTTTATAGAACATATTTAAAACATAAATTCCACATTTAACCCATCCAATGGGCTTATTGAATGAACATCCCAAGAAAAAAATCTACTTTATATTAAGAGAAGTGAGGATTGATGGAGAGAGAGAGAGAGAGAGAGAGAGAGAGAGAGAGAGAGAGAGAGAGAGAGAGAGAGAGAGAGGGAGGGGGGAGTGTCGCCGAATGGTTATTCAGCGACTGCCCATGGTGGTCAAGAAACATTGCTAAAACATGAAAAGTAGGTCAAGGGCAGTCAGTATAAACTGTCGACAACACTGGTCACTGGGTCATAGAGAGGGCATGTGCATGTATAGTTTTATCAACATAGAGGCTTCAGTGTTGATGAAACACAGCTAAACGCCAAGACTTAACATTGTTCAGGAACGCAAAATATGTAGGTCAAGGTCAGTACAATTGACATCCCTAGACCAGACGCGCATGGCGGTATGTGTGTGAAGTTTCATCAGTCTTGATGCCTCGGTGTTAACCCTTTTTGGACCAAATGGAATCTTCCACCTTATATATAGCAGGAGTCCATTTCAAAATTTAGGGGTGTCTGGTTGTGTTTTCTTCAAAATTAATTAGGAAAATGGCTAAACATTTAGCAAACAGTGGAGGCCCCGATCAGACGCCACGTTCTGGTCCTGCGCTGTTTACCAGGGTACCCGTTTAGGGGTTTCTGGTACTGAATTGGTTAAAAACCTACCTTGTTCAGCGAAACCTGTAAAGTAGGTCTAGATCAGTATAACGCTCTACAGACCAAGACAAAGTGTGATATGGCATAATACCCGCTTGTGCCCCATTAACAATGGGTTTTACGAGGTTGTGATCCTCAGTGATTGGGCAAAACCTGAGTGCCAGCCGTCTGGGATGGGCCACTCGTGGGCCAGCCTTGGTTTCCGGCGCCTGCCAGCCCCTCCGGTCTTGGACCCCCAGATTCTTAAAAACAATGATAGGAAAATTAGGACATACTACAACTTCATATAGAACTGTAGCATGCATGCGGCCACTCGAGCAAATGTACAGCCGGCATAGCCGAACCAGCAGTAATGCCGTTGTTGCTGCTGGCGATCTAGCTGATACTACTGTTATTTCACGATCATATGGGCCCCGTCAAGCGATTTTGGTACTTATCGCCTATGCGAGCAGCGAAGGTTCAGACCGCACAGACTCGCCAGAACCTTCGCTGCTCGCTCTTACAAGCAGTGAATCAAGAGGAACCTTCAGACAGAAAGCCATATCCCTGGCCCCTCTGAATGGCTGGGCATGCGCAGTTAAAATTTGTCATGACGGAATGCTCGAAGACACAAATTCTCTTGGCGGGGCTCATATCTTAGCATCATACTCGACGTGATACTTTTATCTGCTCAATACAAAGAAAGTGCTTCACTTTCGTCTCCTAACAACGTGTAACTATTGTTTGCTGGATTTGAGGTTTAACGTCCCCGTCATCAGTATTTATGTTGTTTTTGAGTCGTTGCTTCAAATTTATGAAACTGAGATGAAATGACATCTTAAGCCCAATGAAACTAATCGATTTAAGCCCCCCCCCCACACACACACACACCAACCCCACCCCCAACACCCACCAACAGGCGAAATTCTTTCTAATTATAATTCGGTTTTTCTGTCGCGGTTTATTTTTGTCATGGTTTGTCTTTGAGTGTGTGTATCGCTTTTGGATAGCCACTTGGCCATTTTGTGGTAAAGTAACTGCCCTTTTGGCTTTCCGCTATTGATGTTTCCATTAGGGTCTTGTTAATTCATGTTTGTGGGTTTTTTTCCCTTTGGTGTCTCTGATGGGAGGTGTGGATTAATTGTATCGTTTCCTGATCATGTTATATATATATGCATGGACGTCCGACTCGCACCACTTTTCCTGGACAGGCTGCATGCGGTTTGCCAGTACTCACCAGCTCTGCGTGGAATCATCATCTCTCCAAGCCAAGCCCCGATGATCGGAGCTGCTTATAACTATCTGCTACTCTGCTGTAGCTCTGTATTCTTGATGTCGTTCCGTTCTTCTGTTAACCTTAATCACTATGTACATGTATATAGACTAATTCAGCAGACCACTTTTATATATATATTTTTCTTATTTTTCCCCAGAAAACAGGATTTGACATCTCACGCAGGAGAATTTGACATGTTATGCTGCAGATGCCAAATACATTAACAAGCCCGAGTAATGAACGCCCTTGTAAAACAGAGTTTGTCGCTAGAGAGCACCACTCGAGGCAATGGTCCTTATCAATATTACCTTTTATCTCGGCTTTGGGGTCGATTACAATGCATAGAAGTCCTCAGTGATTCACTGATTTGTACGAACTCTGGATAACGGTCATTTATAAAAGATTTACCCGCTGCTTTCATACTTTCATGAACAGCAGAAAAATAAAATTAATTTCTTCATTGTTCACATGTCATCATCTTTGTCCCAAGTTATGGGACAAAGTTACAAAGTCCCAAGTTGCAGGAGACAATAAAAATATCTTATCTCAGCTTATCATGGACGGACACAAAGCGTTCTAACGTATCTCCGTCAACAAAAACGTTTTCTTCGTAGTTTCCATAACCATCATTGCCAGCAGATAAAATTAAATATTCGTGCTTGGAGCTTATCAGTGACCTCATTTAAATCTAGGTACGTTTTTGGTCTTTTCATATCTCTTAAAGGACAGTGTTGTCATTTCTGGTATATTTACAAAAATGCTCCAGTATTTTGCAGTTGTTGCTTGTCTTATCGCAGGTACAGTTATCCCTACTTTACTTACTATGAAATTGTTTACATCACGAAAATACGTCTATATAATTTTGACCCCCTTGAACCACACTTTTTTATTGTAAAACTGGGGTTTACAGGATTAAACCATTTTTTTCTTATTACTGCTCTAAATTATAGTGTGGATACTCGTTAGAACCGCCTCGCTGAAGTCATTCTGAAAACACGCCTATTCAAATATATCTCGGACCCATCAATACCCGTATTGATGGGTCCGAGAAAATATTGCGTATTTTACCACCACAAAATAAAACTTTTCAGTTGAAAAATTCTGAAATTGCTCATATTTCCGCTACAAAACATAGATTGTGGGAGCTCGTTAAAACCGCGTCGGCGAGGCAGCTCTTACGAGTACCTACAACCTATGTATTTGAGCAGAAACAAAAAAAATGTTTACCCATGTAAACTCAAGTTTTAATGTATAAAATGAGGTTTAAGGGGGTCAAAATTATAAAGGCGTGTTTCGGTGACGGTTGTCTGTTTCTTCTGGTTAAACCTTATTTTTACTTTAAATATAGATTGTGGGTGCGCGATAGAATCGCCTCATTGGGAGGAATATAAGGAAAATGAAACAATCTCTTGTAAACCCCGAAGTACCCTATGTAAAGTGGGGTTTACATGGATAATGAATATACTGACTTGTAAAATGATGTTAGATTGTTTTCATAGTAGGACCGACTTGATCCTCATCGTGTCCATCCATATTAAGGGGAATGGGAACACCTGGCAGATTTTTTGCAATTTTTCAAAGGGAGGCAACCTTCGCGACTTCCTGTTCGCTTTTCTATAGACGGATCCAATGTTTTGACACGTGACCTTGTTTACTTGTCACTGCGCATGCGCAAAACTACTTTTCCTTTTGATAACGATCTTTCGTGGTTGGCAAAAAGCCGCTGGTTCCATATAAACACATTGTTATACCCCCACAAATGAAATTTGGGGGGTATATAGGAGTGAGCTTGTCGGTCGGTCGGTCTGTCGGTCTGTTGACTTGGTTTCCAGACGATAACTCAAAAAGCGCTTCACCGATTTTTATAATTTTTGGTACACTGATGTAACATCATAAAATACAGGTCAAGTTCGATTTCCACTACAATTCGTCAATTTTCGACATAGTTATGGCCCCTTTCAAGTGAAAAAATTGCAAAATGCCGCTATCAAGGCAGTTTTTGTGGGGGTATTCATCACCTTTAGTGATAGCTCTAGTAAATAAGTTTGATATTACGGGCATATTTTAGTTGACTGTTACAGAAAATCGATCGAATTACACTTTAAATGAGTAGATAAATATATTCTAGACTTCATTCCTGCATATTCCGCATTTTTAGTCATTCGTTTTGCGCATTTTTATCACAAATAGTTAAGACCATCCCGCCTCGTTACCTGCCTAAGTTTAATAGGTAATTATCATCAAAACATCCTCAAATATTCTAGAAACCAATAATTACTAGCTAAGACATGTCTATTTTAAAAGTTTAAAGTTCAACTTTGTCGTTTCGATTCAAAATAAAATACAATTTTACAGAAAATAACATCACATTTACAATGGCGACAAACGGCCAAAGACGTTTTTTTGCCCACCACCGGTCAGTCCCGGCAAATAGTATTATTGAGTGATGACGTAGGGTTTGATAGTGTCTATAAACTATGCCCCACTGAAAAAGGGGTCAACTCTTAAAGCTAAGAATTTTCTCCTCAGGAGCAAAGTCTTTCCTTTGAGTGTTGACCCCTATTGACATAGGCGACAAAATACTTTTGCAGGAGTTGTCTCTCCTGAAGGTGTTCCAATTCCCCTTAAGTTTTGTGTACAAGTTGTTATATTCGTATTTGCTTATTGGAAGGCTGCTAGGAAATCATTGTTTTTCGGTTGCCTGTCGGAGCAAACAGTGTGGACCCAGATCAGACTGCTCCTGGAGGAGTCTAGAGGAGCCGTTTGATCTGGGTCCAGACTATTAATATGACTGAAAAGTTTGCAAGACGATTCAGCAGACGACATTAACAGACGAGTTCTTCTTCAAATTAACAGACGAGTTCTTCTTGGCATCTTAAGGGTTAAAACTGATTAACTTCGAGCTAAGAACGCATTCGAGACGATGAAAGTATATAATAGACGGGTGGTCCAAGGTACTGAGATACAGACCTGGAAATATAAGTGTATCATTTAGAAGTATCTATAAGATCTTCCATAAAATAAATGTATCATGTTAAATATTGTATGCTCATTAGAATCGCCTCGATGAGGTTGTTTCTAATGAGTGCACACAACATACATTTTAACCCTTAAGACGCCGAGAAAAACTACATCTGAAAATGTCGTCTGCTTATGTCGTCTGCAGTATCTTTTTGCGAACCTTTAAAAAATATTTTTGCATACAGGCAAACAGAGTGGACCCAGATCAGACTGCTCCTGATCTGGGTCCACACTGTTTGCAAAAAGGACTTTCAAAGTTACCAGCAGACGACAAAGCAGACGACAATTGTCGTGACTGGCATCTTATGCGTTAATATCTCCCGAACTTAT